>JAOTQY010000002.1:6920342-6941400 GCA_026413445.1 Dolichallabes microphthalmus
TGATGAATGCTTTTTAACACCCTCGTGACTCAATAAGAGACAATGCACAGAATATTTTCTAACAGCCTGTAAATGATTTGACATTTTGGAAGCATTGTCTTGTATCTTTTGAAATAAATAAATAAAAAAAAATATCACAATACTGCCAAAATGTCTCATGAGCGTGTTTCAGAACACGGATGGAATAGACCAAACTATTTAATATTGAGGGAGGGCAAAACATCTGCATGCGCGGTAACATAAACACACGCTCTTTGTCGACCCGCCCGTGCGATTGACACATTCGTCCATATGCGTAGAAAAAGAGATGCAATATTATGGCTTCCGTATATATATATCCGCAAATATATATATATATATTTGCGTACTGACTGGGCCGGCACACATTGGCCAGCGGCCCACCGGGAAAACTCCCGGTACTCCAGATGGCCAGTCCACCACTGCAGGAGTGTGCAAACCTGAAATAAAAACTAAAAGATTCATTCTTTGGTCAATCTAAAGTATAAAATGGGTTGTTTCATAGTATTTAAGCCTTAATTATTATTTTTTTACAAGAAAAAAATGAGTAGATGTTTTCAAACTTTTCACTAATACTGTATATTCTTAAAATGCTGTTTTGGGCTCTTTACATGTGATCACAGGCACCAGCAGGTCCCGCTAATTCCTCCTGCTCGCTGATTGGTCCACTGTGTTTACCGTGCTGATGGGCCAATTAGAAGTGTAGTTGCATATTAGACTACGCCCCTCAGGTGTAACCCAAACTGATGGCTTGTCACAGGTATATCCCAAAAAGCAAGAAAAGCGAACAAAACCCGTTCTCTCGCCGACAGCCGCATCGGTAACCCTCATTCCCTCGTTCCTCTGCTGGAAGAAGACGGGTCGGATATACAGTACCAACTAGAAAGTCCAGTCCGACCAAAAACGAGATGTCACAGGAGCATGACAAGTAAGTGTGCGTGTATATGCAGTGAGGAGCTCAGGTCCGTTACAGGACGCGACTCATCTGGAGCAGCTGTCAGGATTAACACGTCGCCCTGACTCAAATATTATTTTACAGAATTTATTTATTTATTTATTTTTATTTATTTATTTATTTATTTGTTACTTTTTGGAAACAACTGGGTTGTTGTTTTTTTGTGTGTGTCTAAAAAGTCCGTCCTTGCTAAAGGTGGTTATTTTATCTGTATTAATTACTGTAGCTGCGGTGAAAAAAGTGTGAGAGCTGAACCTGTGCGACTTAGCGGAGTTTCGGCTCTGTTCCACCTGTCGTGTTCAGACCTGCGTCGCTCTCTCTCTCTCTCTCTCACACACACACACACACAAACACACATATACAGGTGTACTGCACCTGCCGCGCGAGTTCTCCGCGAGCGCGCTTTAGCTCTTTGCCGTTTTCAGTTTATCTCACAAAACCCGAGTTGGATTAAAAAAACTAATACAAAGATAACTAAAGTACAAAAACTATTCCGTTCAGTTTTCTATCGCTTTTATCACTAAATTAAACCACACTGATAAGTTTAAAACTATTTCTCTGACAGAAAGTTCTTACAGACTGAAAGAAATTTCTAGAACCTGACATTTCAAGACCTTTAACTTCTTAAATATGATTTGAATGTAATTACAAACATTTTCTTGTGTTTTTTCAATTATATTTATTATTATTGTTGTTTTTTTGTTGTTTTTTTTACTTTGTGTTCATCAGGGTTTTAAAATTTACAGTCCAGTGACAGAGAGTCTGTTGACTCTAATGAAATCGTACACCTTTTAGGCGTTGGCTGTCTTTTTTTGCCCCTGCAACAAATTGTATTTACACCATTTGTAAATTGTTTGTAACCTTTGACAATCCAAACAGAATTAAAGAGCAGATCGTTTGCTTGTTGGGGTTTGCAGCTCTCTAGGGACAATAAAACAGGCAAGCAAACAAAATTACTCTGAGCAGGATATATCTGAAGGCGTGTGACGTTCTGGTGGAAAACCTCTAAAATATAGAAATTCATTAGATTCCAACAAATATTGTTGTCTTCCCCTTCCGACAATATTAGTCAAGGTTTGTTTGCAGATTCTGTAAACATTTGTTTGTAAAATTTGCCTTTCTCTGGCTTCATTAGCTCCAAACTCTTGTACGTTTGTCTTGTATGAACTGCTCCTACATTTAAGGCAGCATAATAATAATAACAACTGGCAAAACAGTAGTTAACCCTGGCATTAATAGACCATACATCCCATTTGATCACGTACATAGATGCAATAAAGTGGTTGAGGACGTTGCCTTGGAATCCCAGCGTAAATGTTTTTCTCTTTCATTTTTCCACTGGGATGTACTCAGTATATGGTGTAAAGTCTGTTATTACCCATTTCGTGCATGATTAGCCCTCTTGTTTTTAGTAGCGGGATTGCGTTCCCACTCAGGTTTTTATTGTCCCCGGATAACGGATCTATCAGGTTGCAGTGTTAAAATCAAACATGGCTGGAGCAAGAGGGGGTTAAAGAATGGCACAATTAGTTATCAGATTACTGCTAATCCGCGTTGCGCCAACAATTATCTGATAAAGACGCACCAGTGTTTCCATGGCTCTGCATTATAATATTGGCTTTGTGAATTACAACCACTTCACTTCAGAATGGCATCAACGCAGCCTTTCAAAAATATTCAGTTATATACAGCTTTCTAAATGTATTTCATTATTATTAAACTATTAAGCCTACTAAAACTATTGTGGTGTTCTTTGGTCTGAAAAGATCTTAACTTTTTAAAGTTCATTAGGAAGAAAAAGAAACAAAGCTGTAGTGTGTTGACTGTCTGTTAGAGGGTGTCATTTGTACTGTATTTTCACCATGTCCTGAAGCAATATCTACATCCAGTTAAAGCACCAACTGTCTTATTTTAGTTAAGTAATAGAATTTATAAAAAAGTATGATGTTTAAGAGTAAGAAGAACTTCAGGGCTGTATTTTCATTAAAACAATAATTATTAATGTTTGGTTGTGGTAAAAGGCCCCACAATGTCAAAGAAGATCAATTTGTCAAGATTCTTGACAGCTACCCAATGAGGAACTGATCTTTGTCGGTCTTACTGGAAAAGCCAGTAGAGCATCTTGTTAGACAGGAAATGACTGAGATTTATTCAACTTTCAGACAGGTTTACCTTAGCTCATGTTTATAAAAAAGAACTTTTAATGCTTTATGTAAAAGAAGCTTTATGTTCCTTCATTTGTCACTGTCACTTCACCGTTGCTCAAACAAGCCAGTATAACTTCTTCAGTTGAATATATTGAACAAGTCTTTTGTTGATTTTTCAAGGTTTCTGACTGGTTTCTCTTTAGACCATTCCTACACTTGAGTTTCTTTGTATATACCTTCTACAGATAAATAGCAGTGCTGTTTCTATCTGTCATCCATCTCTGTATCTCTAACAGTAAACGGGCAGTGCTGGTGCTACAGAATGATCCAGCCTACAGTCAACGTCGTGCCTTCACCAGTGAAGATGAAGCATGGAAGTCTTTCCTGGAGAACCCACTTACAGCTGCCACCAAAGCAATGATGAGCATTAATGGAGATGAGGACAGTGCTGCTGCTCTAGGCCTTCTCTATGACTATTACAAGGTACTGGATCTAGTGCCATTTGGATAAATGCCATTAGGGGTCATAGACTGTATTATTATAAATAGCTTCTTCTTAACTATTGAAAGGAATTAATCAGCACCAAATGGCAAAACCTAAACAATGGACAGCATTAATTGTAAGAAAACAGAGACTTTTAATATATTGTAATTAACTGATCATGACAATGCCTGAATGCCTGACAGTGAAAAATGGGATATGTCACAGCATAAGATACCATCATCTTTGTTTGGGTAGATACTAAAGTCTGAAAAATATGGGGAAATTTTTGTGTGCTAATGTTATCTGCAAAGAACAATGATAAATATTTGCCGTGTCCTGAAGTACTGAGATAATTAATGTAATGCCAATTTCTATAAATATATACAAACTAGATGATTAGATGTATGCCATTTAATGTGATGTTCCATACTTATAGATTTGAATGCAGCTCACTAAATAGAAGTTTGTGCAGTGAAAGTACTGTATGTCCACTGGATTAAATAACAGGTCATCTAAAGATAAAGCTGTGTGTAGTTCAGGTTGATAGAGGCTGTGTTTGCCTTCCCCAGGTGCCACGGGAAAAAAGGACAATATCCCAGCCAAAGGCCGACATCCTAGGCTCTGATGTGGATCCCAACAAAAGGTGACGTGCTCTCGTTCAAAGCAGTGGTTATGGACGACCCTTTTGTTATCTTTGCTGTTGCGTGATGTCTGCGTTCTTCTTCAGCAGAAACCTCATGGCTCCTCTCCCAGAGGCCACAATGACATCAGCTGACAACAGGATCCAGGTTCTGAAGGGAGTCCCACTGAACATTCTTCTTCCTGGTAATCAGCTGGTGCAGGACAAGAGAGCAGTGTTCCCCTCACCTGACACCACAGTCACAGTGTCCATCGCTGCTATGCCCAGTTACCCTGTAAAGACTGAGGAGCCATCTCATGCTTTCTCTGTCACTGTGCCAAACCCGCACTGTTCTGAGTCTGAGGATCATGCAGTGTCTTTCGGGCGTCAGCTTGCCCACAGTCAGTTCAGCCCCAACACACAGCCCCGTACGCCAGACTCTACTTTCCCTGAGACCTTCAAGGATGGGGGTCAGGAGGTAGGTTGATGTTCCCATTATATCTTCAGTCACTTATTCACTCACTACCTTCATCTTTGTTCTTCTGTTTTCACACTAAACCCCCTACTCCAATCCCTTAATAACATCACCTTTACAGCTATCCGAGTAGGCAAACTCTAGAGCCTGCTTGTAATGTTATTTGAACATAGCTAGAAAAGCGGCTAGCGTGTTATTATGCCATTGTCTCGCTGGCACAATAAAGTGCTGTGTTTTCCCATTGCATAAAAGCCAGGGCCTTCTCTCTCTGACTTTCTTTTTTCTCTCTCTCTCTTTTAAACTCTCTGCTACGCGTTATTAAAACCTAGATTATGGAGGGGCGGGGGATTATTTTAGAATGCCCAACAAAACCACGCACACAGAGATAGCACAGGGGAAGCTCTCTTTCTGTTTGCCCTGTGGTTGCATGCTTTGGCTGGCCGCTAGCAACGCCACGGCGTGGCTGTTTGCGCTGAAGCCAGGCCCTCTCGGACACTCTTTTGTACTCCACAGGTGTTCACGTTCCCAGGGGATCTCCAGTTACGGATGGGCTCCATTGCACAAGAGGACTATCCTGCCTTCGACACCATGTCAGGGTAAGCCATACCCACGATCTCACCCCCAAGAAGCCCTCTTGGGAGTAAACAGATTATGCCAGACAATTATGTTAACATGCCCCCCAAAGGACGCCATGTTATGAGTAAAGCCTACTCTTGTGGCTGTAAATCTTCAGAAAATATACATCAAGTTTCATATCTCAGTAAACAGAATAGAAATGTCTTTGTCTTTGTTTTCCAGGAATAATTTTGAGTACACACTGGAAGCCTCAAAGTCGCTTCGGCAGAAGTCAGGCGACGGCACAATGACATACCTCAATAAGGGCCAGTTCTACCCAATCACTCTAAAGGAAACAGACAACAGCAAAGTCCTTCACCACCCCATCTGCAAAGTCAGGGTATGTAGATTGTATATGTCAGCATGTGTGTGTATACTGTATGTTTGTATTGTAACGTGTCATGAATCTATGTAACATACATTAATGTATTTACAGAGCGTTGTGATGGTTGTGTTCGGTGAGGAAAAATGCAGGGATGACCAGCTCAAGCACTGGAAGTATTGGCACTCCAGACAGCACACAGCCAAACAGAGATGCATCGACATCGGTGAGGAGTTTCAGATGTTCTCATAGCCAGTGGTTTCTTCATGAGTAAGGCTTAGTTGGGCATACAGGTGTGCTGGAAAAAATAACGGCATGTGTAGATATCAGACACGAGTTTGGACCACAATTCTTGAATCAGAGCACGTTAAAAACAAACAGCTTTTCATTATAATGGGCCAAGGAACACATTGTGGCTGTTTCAATATAAAATTCCCCTCTCACAGTGTATAGATAATCAAAAGGGTATTGCCAGTTTTTCAAAACGCATAACACACATTTCATATATAAGACTTAAGTTATGCATATGACATTACTATACAGTACGAACGAAATTAAAGCTCATTTGGCCAAATTCTAACTAAGGCTTTTAGGTAATTCTAATAGCCTAATAGCCTCTGAGAATGCTCTATAGATCAAAGCTGAGAGGCATATTACAGTGGAAGTGGGTGGGGGTGAAAGGGGGTGGAGGTAGAAAGAGTTTAATGATCCTGTTTGTTTACCGTCTACAAACTGTGCTCTGATGAATGGGGGCAGCAGGTAAACAATCATGCAACATGGCAAACGGTCTGAATTGACCTAGAAAAGGAGAGTTTGAAGCTAGTCTGCTAACACGATTCACCACACAACAAAGATGACAGTCCAGTCTCTTACTCCTGAGTCTTTTGATGTTCAAACAAAACTGGCTTCAACCTCCAAGGGATGCTAAATTTGATTAGACATTTATATAAATTTTTTAATTAAATAGCAATGTTGGCACTTTTTCTATACTTATCAACTATGTTAAGTTGATATATTTTTAACATCTAGTAACCATGTCAAAAAATTTGCTTCAGTGAAGTGATGTTTTAGAGAACACTGGGTTTTTTTTTATGTGGTTTTATTGCTGGACAATGAAATTCTGCTGTCCATGAAAAAATCAAGAACAGATGAAGCATAGGGGAGCTGGTCCTGTTTTACCTGCCTAGTATTAATAGCTTACAAAACCAGTGGTGGCTGTTTTTCTTCTTTTCTTCTTTATTGTATAAACCCTCAACCTTTCTTTGCCTGGTCCTTTAGTGCTAACCTCAGCATTTTCTTCTGTCCACAGCTGACTACAAAGAAAGCTTCAATACCATCAGCAACATCGAGGAGATCTCCTACAATGCTATCTCCTTCACATGGGACATCAACGAGGAGGCAAAGGTAGGCTTTGGAAAAAAACATTTCAATTTCTCTTCCAGCTTTAGCTGAAAGTTGAAAGTCCAATAAGTAACAAAATCAAGTTTCATTTAAGAGTCATGAGATATTGTTGAGCATTAAAAAAATGCAAATGTTGCTTAAGAATCTGTCCATTGTCATTGCAATAGGAACCTATATGGTATTTATTTTTAAGAAATGGCTTCACTTGCCAATCGGTAATGAGAAAGAATAAGAGCAAGAATGTGTGTACTTGTTCCTCTGAATGTTCTGTCTTTTTGTTATGTGGCATCAAATCAGTTTGAGATCTGTAGGCAGATTAGACTTGAGTTTGTTAGTTCAGGTTACAGACCACTAGTTGTTTTTTTTTTTTTTAAAGTTTAGGATGCAGTAAAATACTTCACCTTTATTGATCTATTTTGTTGCCATATTAGTGTGGTTAACAGACCTTCCTTGCCACTTAAAATAAACCTGACCTTTAAAAAAAATGTAGGCCTGTGGAAGAGATTTATACTCAAAATAGACAGTGCAATGTTGGGCACATTGTGATTACTCAAACAATGGTCGTCATTCAGGCAAAACAAACCATGTGCCCTGTTTCTCCTGGGTTGAAAGGTGTCATTAGCCGTGAACATGAGCAAGTGAGTGCTAATCAGGGAATTTCCATGGCTTACATTTAGTTTTGGTTTTAAGTGTGTTTTTTGCATTTTGCCCTATGTTTCATATAGTAAAATAATAATAAAAAATGATTTTAAACAATGGCGTTGGGTCAGACTACGGTGGATCCTTATTGTGTGACAGAGTAAAGATGTGTTCGTGTGTGTGGGTGTGTCAGCCTTTAGTTCTCAGTCCATTTCACCTGTCAGCCCTATTGTATGCTAAGGTGATGCGCTCAGAGGAGACGTTTCGGGCGAGACGCAGCTCTGCCCAAAGAGGAATGAGGAAATGTGAAGAAAAGTACAGAAACCAAGACCTTAAACCTAGCACTGATAGATTATGGAATCCAGTTCAACGAGTAGATCAAGACAAGTCTGGTACAACCTGTCAGTCATCAAGTGGCAGCTTGACTTTTTATATCCACCTCAACTGACCAGTTAAACTTCTTTTTAGCCGTAGATGGTCAGCGGCCCGGTATGCTTTATAGTCTAAAAACCAATCGTCATTCATGTTGTAGATTAATGCATATCGAGGTGTTAAGGAGTCATGCCTAAAATGTGCTTTTGTGTGCTGTGTGTTGTGCCGAAAACCAGGATGTAGATCACAAGGTGTACATGCGGTCATAGGATACTCATCCGTGTGCTCTGGAGTGCTCTCTGTTTGCTGTGTGTATATGTGTTTATGTATGTGTATGTGTGTGTTTGCATGTGTGCGTGCATGTGTGTGTACAAGACAAGAGAGAAAGATGAAACGAGAGATGATATGAGAGATTTTTAGTTTGTTATTAAAATCATAAGAAGTACAGGAAATGTGTGTTTCATAGTGAAAACATTCATAATGAAATGTTACTCATTGTTCTGCCAGTTCACTCACTCAGCTGTGTACAAACACAAAGCAATTATGAAAAAAAACTTGATGAGGAACATATTCAGGCCTTTTGTTCCCTCTAGTGGACATTCTTGGAATAGCAGTGAAAAAAATATAACGCACTGATTTCTAGGCAAATGCTGAGAATATATATATATATTTTAAACCTGCTTAGTCTTTAACATTATGTAAGTACAATTATGGGATACATATAGTCATTTCGTTGAATTTTAAATATTTACATTATTTCTAAAAGTTGTAGAAATTATTTGTCAAATTAGAAAGAAATATTAGATATTAGATATTAGATATTATGATTTCTTTCTGTATGAAAAAGGTATGTAAGAACTGTTTGTTACTGTAAGTATATATTCACTATAAATCTGTAAGGAGCTGTTTATTTGTCAGTATTATGCCAGCTGAGCCCAAAGGGGGGAGACATTCATCAAGTTATTGCTCTTGTAACCTGCACTCTGTGCCACTTATGGAACATTATAGCATCCTGTATATAACATTAAATAAAAAAGATAATATAATAAAAAGAATATAGTGACTGAATAAATCATTACATTTAAAGGTGTGTTTTCAATAGTGCAATGTAACCAATATATTTAACCCCAAAGCCTCGTGATCACCTCTGTTATCTAATGTACGGTATACCATCATCTGGAGATGGCTCATGGTTCTTTCCTTGTCCACCTTCTTTAGATCTTCATCTCGGTCAACTGCCTGAGCACAGACTTTTCCTCTCAGAAGGGTGTGAAGGGGCTCCCACTGAACCTGCAGATTGACACGTACAGCTACAACAACCGCAGCAACAAGCCTATTCACCGTGCCTACTGCCAGATCAAGGTGTTCTGTGACAAGGGTGCAGAGAGGAAGATCCGCGATGAGGAGCGCAAGCAGTCACGCAGGAAGGGCAAATGTGCTGATGTCAACCCCAACATGGCTCCCTGTGAGTGTGGATTGCATTACTTCATGTTTCCATGAGCATGTTTTCTTTTTTTTTTTATTTACATTTTTATGATTTGTGATTATTTTCTAGTTGCAGATGCCAAAATGCCTCTGATGCACAAGCGTAGTGATATAACTGTGTTTAAGATGATGACAGACTTGGACACTCAGCCCGTCCTCTTCATTCCAGACGTCCACTTTGCAAATTTCCAGCGCCATGTGAGTAACTTTCTGTTTCATCTTCCTTCCAAAAGTAGTGTTCCTCAAGGCCGTTCACTATGACTACATTACAAATATGGTCATGGAAGCAGTCACACATAAAGCATCATCCACTGAGCTACACAACTCCCAATGGAAAGCCGAGGTTGTATTGATGAGAAATCTTTTACAGCTTTTTGAGTAAGATTTTCCCCCACATGTAGTAGCAAACACGACTGGACAAACTATACAGTTTGTACAAAATAATAAAACAGATCAGTATCTGTAAAAGCATGCCTTTTTCCATGACCAAAGCTTTTATGTATAAGTAGAAAACAAAAACAGTTGTTGAAGCATTTCACATGTTAGCAGTATAATTTCCGGCAACCTATTCTAAGAGATAAGGAACCCGGAGTCAGGTCAGCATGCCCTTAGAGATGTACTTGGCTAACACGTGAAAACGGCGTGCTCTTGCAATGAATCAAGCTCTTTATGGCACAGTTTTGGCTGTTATCAGGTTGGACTGATAACAGCCAGAATGGAATCCTTAAGCTAGCATGGATCCTAATTAAAAACATTTAAAAACATGCTTAGGCCTCTAATCACACTGATGTGTTGAGCAGAATCTATAAAACTAAAATTTTAAAAAATCATACATGCAGTTTGCATTCCACTGATTACTCGACAAGTTTCTGTTGTGTTTGTGCATATCTTAGCTGTGGTTTTGATCTTAAAAAATGATAAAAGTTTGCTGAGGCAGCATGGTTGCTTAGTGGTTAGCGTTGTCACCTTGTACCTCCAGGGTCCCGCCTTGTTCATGCATGTTCTCCCTGTGCTTGGTGGGTTTCCTCCCACAGTCCAAATACATGCTGAATAAACTAATTAGTGTTTGTAGAGTATGTGTGTGTGGGTGTGTGTGTGTTCCCTGCAATGGATTGTTACCCCACCCAGGGTGTACCTCTCCAGGCCGTCTGTGACTCTGTATATAGGATAAGGTGTTATAAGTGACATATAAGTGTTATAAGATGATAAGTGAGTGAGAGTGGGTGAGTAATTTGATGATATGAGGAAATGTAATGTTCTCTCGTTATAAGGAAACAAGTTGTAGTGTGAAACTTTGGGCTGACGGCATCGGTACAAATAGGCCAGTACGGTCAGCTATACTGGAAAGTGGGGAGAGCAGCTGCCTGCCAAAAACCACATTTAAAACCAGTATCACTTTCAGCAAGAAAACACATCTAATAAGGGTATGTCATCTTAAACAACAGTTTGTCTTCTTAGTAACTGCTTTTAATTTATTCCGAATTGAATAACCCTAATGTTTTGATCTTTCATTACTGCTAGTTAACATGAGCATGAGCTTCCACCAACGCACTGATGGGCTCATGACTCACCTCACCGCTTTGTTCACGGCTAACATGAGCTATGTACAAAGCTTAATCCCAAATCCCTCTCTAAGCCCAGAACAAGGCAATACTTGGTGTGTGGCACAGGGGATTGTACACCCTAGCGCATTAGGTTTCCATTTTATGCTATTTGGGATTCAACCCCAAATAGTGGGAATAAGTTTATATATGAGAGAACCAGATGAGATGTTACTTTCACCTCTGGCAGGATGAGGTCTCTGCTGATTACCTAACAGTGTACAGCATGGCTATGTACTAGTTTATAACAGAGAAGTCAAGCACTACACTACACTGCTCTCTCCTTGCCAGATATTTAGTTATTGCACTTGCCAATTCACAACACTGCCATAACCTTATGGGTTTTAACCCCCATGTCTTAGCATTTTATCTTAACCTATAAGTTAATGATAACTAGGCCATTCAACTGCTTAAATTCATAAAAAAGCTTAAAAATGCTTTCCGTGTCCTGATTTTTTTTTCTTTGTAATGAGCTCTCAGGGGTTTTTCAGCTCTCTGTCACTCTTGGTGTTGTCTAGTAAGCATAATCAGCTAACTCCCATGTAGCTAACAATGTGATCCGGTTTACACTGTAAGTGCAAACTGAAAAACTCACGAGAGCTCAAACTCATCTAGTTACTGCATTCTGTTTAACTACAGCTTATAGAGATCAAGCTTCATCGCCTTTGATAATAAAAGGTTTCTTTATCATGAATGAGTACCATCAACGTCTATTCTAGTTGTTGCATGCTTTTGTCATGACTGGATGGGGCGGAGTCATTACACACACACAGGCACACACCCACACACACAGTAGTATGTTTTTAAAGCGATAGTACATGAACACACACACACTGACGAAAGTATTAACAGAATTTTAATTTATTTATTTATTAATTAATTGACATTTAGTTAAGATGATGTCCATTAGCGGCTCTGAATGTTAGTTTTGATTAATTTTGGATTAATTGCCCAGCCCAAATTTATTGTATATTAAAAAGAATTGAAGTAAAACATTCAGTATAAAATAGCGTAAAAGTAAATCAAAGTGTGTGTGTATGCTAATATAATACAGAATGCCTTAAGATATTGGACTGCTGAAGGACAGAGACAGGAGAGCTTTCATCACTAATGCTACAGACCTGGCCATATCACAGATTAATCCACCATAGCAAAGCCCTTCAGCTACACACACTATGTCTTGGCCTTCATCTCTCTCTCTCTCTCTCTCTCTCTCTCTCTCCCTCTTTGTCTTTCTGTCTCTCAGAATATAATTATTCCTTACTAACCGAGGATGAGTTATAGCTAATTCAGACACTGGCTTTTCATTATAAGACTAAAGACCCAGACTTAAAAATAGACTAAGCTGAAGACCAAAATGTGAAAATAAAACGAAGTGTTTAGAGGAAGTATATGTGCCTGATAAGTACTGTATGCACAGATACTTATCTCTCTCTACTTCTCTTTTTCAGAAAACAGTGTTTTTTTAATACTATGATCTCCAAAAAACCTGAGATCAAATATGTTCTTTCATAAGGAAAAATTTTGGAAAATATTTAAAGATATTAAAAAGCACTTGCCCATAATAGGCATGGCTGATATGATGATAAAATAATTCTAAAAGACAATTCAATTACAAAATGCTGCAATTTATTAAAGGTAATATACACAGAAGAGACACATCTGTCTATGGGAACTGTACACAATCATTCGTTAACACCACTTGCACATTACGGGAATCCAGCTACTGTAAGAATTGTTACCGCATCCTACATACAGTCCGGACTTCACTCCAAATGTTTGGGCCATGTAAGATAATGAGGATATTAAGCAGGCAGTATGATCATAGCTTCAGCATATAGAGAATATTTTCTACCTTGATGAAATCCAAGCACTAGTGAAATGCTGGGATAAGTGCATTAGTCTAGCAGGGGATTATATAGAGAAATAAAGGAAGTTTTACTCTCATAACTTCTGTTATTGTGTGCAATTAAATGTCTTGAACGCCACTCATACTTTTCAGAGATATTGAGGCTGTTATCAGTTATTATTGTATGTTAAAGTATATTGTATAGAAAGATTTATTTCCATAGTTTTCCTGTTAAATAGTTATTTTATATATATTGTAAAATTCAAATAATGTTATATTTTTGTCTGTTGTTGTTTCATTGAATTGAAGTTTTGCTGGAATTCGCTAATCTAATTACTGCAATACATACATGTGTTCATCAAATGTAGCTGATCAACCACCAGGGTTTCTAACTACAGTTAACTTTTTAACTACAGTTAACAGATTAAGTCATAATTAGTACGCTAATAGAAGCTTGGCCAGTAATTAGTGCAATACACACTGTGTGTTAAAGACAGCACAGCTAATATGTTCTCAATCACTTGATTTTTATTATTAACATTTAACATATTTAACACATCTACTATTTTTTTAAGATTTGTTTTTAAAATATGATGATTGGATAGCTTAGCAAAACACGACGCCCTTCATACAATTCAATATTTACAAATGTATTCATTGTTATCTGGTATGTGCAAAGACTTTTAAATATTTGAATGAAGTTTATTTGTAGCGTTGAGTTCATCCGAGAAAACTGGTTTAATATCAGTGCTGCCAGAGGAAAGATAATGTTTGAATCATGCTGAATCAACCCTTTTGCAAAACAGGGTCTGATCCTATCTGTGTGTCTATCCATCCATCTATCTAACTAAGCAGAACATGTTCTGTTAAAATAAAAATAAAAAAACTGGGTTTTTTTTTTTGCATTTATATATTATTTAGATTTTTCATTCATATTTGTAAATACATGATCTTTATTTCTAGTTATTTAAATGTTAGTATGGGTGAATGTTGTACTGTTTGTAGGATGTCATAGACAAATCAATAGATAAGACAAGACAGTAATCATTGCATTGACACGGTGCTTACTGGGACAGTGGGTTTGCATGATGGATTTTCATCATAGTCATTTTAAATACTTTTTATGGTTATTTAAAGCCAGGTTAAATAAAAATAAGACGTCCTGAAGAAGGCTAGGCTTTGTAATCTACAGTATATTAGGTTACATATAGTATATTTCTGCTTTTAATGACTAGACCAAAACAGAAAAAAAACAGTAATAATAATAATAATAATAATAATACATTTCCTTGTTTGCTTAAGTGTACAGGTTTATTTAATCTTTACTAGGTAGGCCTAATTTTTTGTACCTATGTGTAATGTACACATTTCCTAAAAAAACTTACAATCAATTTACGTACCCTAAAATATGTTTAACCTCCTAAGGCCTGAATGTCCTCATATGAGGACATGACATTTTATCCCAACTTAACAGTCTATATATTTATCCTTGTACCATCCTCATATAAAATAATTGCATAATTATCTTGCCAACTTTCTTCCTGGTTGAAAACTTTGTTCAAATTATATTTATCAGCAGTAAATAAAGAGAAACAGTCAGCAGAAATTGCAATGTCACAAGAGCAGAGTTCAGGCTTCAAGAAGTTAAAGGTGTGTAAATTTATATCTTTATATAAATATCCATGTTAAACATAATTACTAATAATACAAATAAGGCACTGTTGAATGTACTAATAAGGAAAGTGACAAGGAAAGGTAAACACTGTACACTTCTGTACTGGTTGTTATTTCACAAGTCAGAACTATAACTTATTTAATGCTTTAGAAACGAGCTTCAGAACCCTTTAATGATAACTGTATGAATGTGTAGTTAATATTTGGTATGAAAGCTGCTGTTCCAGTCTGTCCTCCTGTTGAGACAGGTGCAGCTCACTTCTAAGCTGGGAATGGATGATTATAAAACTCTTTACCTTCCCCTTCAGGTCCACAATGAAGACAGCGGAGGCAGCCATTCCGCTCACACAAGGATTTTTTCCCACTTCTTTTCAACAAAATGATAAACAAAGTAAAAATGCTGTATATTAAGACGCGGCAGAAGACAGAAGATGACAGACTTCCATCCCTCGCGTGCTCGCCTTCTCTGACGCTTCCGGGGTCTCGCGCGCAGTCCAACCGGTTTGTCGGCTTTTTGAAAGGTGGCTGCTGTCGGTTCAGTTTATTTGTTGTTGCTACTTTGTTACCTCTGATCATGACATCATGTGAAGTTTTTTAAAAAATAATAAATCTACATCCCCGCGCATAGAAGTTATTTTATGTTGTAGCAAAATAAATAAATAAATATTCTATCTAAAAATACTGAAGCGAAATGTGATGAGGTGTGATGGGCGAGTCGCGAACGATTTGTTTCTGTTTCAGCGAGTCTTCTGAAGGAGTCGAGGGAACCGATTCGCGATTCGCAGAACGCTATGACTCTTGTCTTTGTGTTATTTTTGCACTGCAGCCAGAGAATTAAGGAATCGATTCGACATTTCAACTCATGATGAGTGCATAACCAATACAATTTGTGCAATGTTTCTTTTCATTTACACGACATTTCTAGTGCAATGTGTAACTTAATTGTGTGCTATATTTAATTCTATTCTATTTTTCTATTTTCTATTTTGTAATTCTTTAACTTAATTTTTTCCTAATCTATTCCCCCCCCCCTTCTTCCCGGTAAATTAATCAGAGCAACTGTACAAAAAAGACAAAGCAATTTCCCTCTGTGATTAATAAAGTTCTTTCAATCTTGAATCTTGAATCTTGATACAGTAGCTGAACATTTAAACTATGATTAAAATATTGATTAAAATTTTTGAAAGTTGTGTTTAGCATGTTAAATCATCATCATCATCATCATTATCATCATCATCATCGTCTATACCTTAATCTTGTATTCAGGGTCTCAAGGTAAGCTTGGAGCCTATCCCAAGACATTTAGGGCAGAGGCGGGGTACCCCTGAACAGGGTGCCAATCCATCGAAGGGCACACACACGTGCGCACACACACTCATTCACATACTACGAGCCAAGTCTTTGGGATTAACCAGAGTACCCAGAGGAAACCCATCAAGCACAGGGAGAATATGCAAACTTCATGCACACAGACCCAAGGCGAGAGTCGAACCCAGACCCTGGAGGTACAAGGTGACAGTGCTAACCACTAAGCTACCGAATGTTTAACCTATAAATCAGAAAGAGCTTTATTGCCAAATACTTTTAACCATACAAGGAATTTGTTTTGGTGACAGAAGCTTGCAGAGATGATAACACACACATACACACACACACACACACACACACACACACAAAGACAAAAAAATTTATAGGATGTGGGGTGGTTAAAACATTGATTTAGTTAAAACATTCTTTTTTCACCTTATGAAAACATTCAGGAATGCTCAAGAAGGCTTTTTATAATATGCAAGGCTTTCTCAAGCATTCCCGAATGTTCTCAAAAGGTGCACACAGTCACGTAACCTTGTATCTTTGATAAGGCTAATATTTGATGAGGCTGACACTGAACTGTTAGAGAAAGACACAAGCAAACATATTCTGTAAAGAGGAGTTGTAAATTTGCACCAAGCACTTTTTAATTACAGTTCACGTATAGATTTTTTATAGTATCTCTGACGTGAAGTTCGCAGGTTCTCCCCATGCGTGGTGGGTTTTCTCTGGGTACTCTGCTTTCCACCCACAATCCAAAGATATCCAGATTAGGCTAACTGAAATTCCCAAAACTGACTTAGTGTGTGAATGAGCGGGTGAGAGTGTGTGTGAGTGAGTGTGCCCTGCGATGAATTGGCACCCAAAATTGTACCAAAATTTTTCTGGGATAGGCTCCAGGCCCCCTGAGGTCCTGTACAGGATAAGCAGTATAAAGAAAATTAATGAATGATGAATGCGAATCTCTTGGTTTGTGCAATAGTACAGTATAAATCTTACATTTTTTATTATATTTCCTGTATTCTATACTAGTCCTAATAATTTCCTATGTGTACTGTTCACAAAAATCTTAGAGGATCAAAAAATCAATAAGACAAGCCAAATACTGTATATACTGTATGTAAGTAGATAATTATAATATATTAATACTATTAATGCAAACTATAGAATATCCATTTGCAGAATAAAATGCAGATATTTGCACACAATGGCCTGTTTAAAGCAATGAATTTAAAATCTCCCAGAGCTCAATTCAACTAAGCAGTTTTATTCAAAAGAATAAGTGAAGTTAACAACAGTGAGTTGTTTGACATCTTACTATGCATTAACTCACATTTCTTATAGCCTGTTTGTCATTAAAATGATTTATTTAAAGTTGGCAAACAGGCTAAAACATCGAACATGCAGGTAAAACTAAAACCTTATGAAAGAAAAATGTATAAAGGTTTGCTATACAATGTTATTAGAACTTTGATCACACAGTATTTTCATTTAGACAAAAAAAATTACACTGAGGAAGTGAAATGTTAACGTTTCTACAATCAGAAATGTAATGTAGTTAAGCAAGTAGTCAGGAAGACTAATACATATACTTCAAAAACCAGACTTCACTTTGAGATCAAAGTGTATTAGAGACAATGTGAAAGGACACATCAAGGTTAGGAGATAAGTGTGACGATTTATTAACACTAACCAAAAAAAAACTTAAAGCATTAAGAGATAGAGTGTTAGTCATTAAATCATTACACATGTTAAAGTATGAAAATCTTTGAATGTTTAAAGTCAAAATTCAATTTGTAGGATAATCAAGTCCAGCTGCTAGGCACCACATTCAATTTTACAGTAGTAGATCTCACACTAAAGGGAAACCAGGCTCCTGCAACGCCTAGTAAATGTTGCTTAACATTGATTTTTGTGGGCGGGAGTGGGCGGTCATGAAGCTTGTAGAACACCCAAAGGCTCATTAAAATTTATATGAGTTCTTATACAGTGCATATGTTGTGCTTATGGTGCTTAGTGTGGCACTGGGTGGCATTTTTTGCCTTCCTTCATTTTGTCATCAGTAACTGGTTTATCCTGGTAAGGATCATAAATTACACATTGGTTTATACAGTATTTTATGACAGCTTTTGTCAGAGTATTTTTTTATATGCAAGTCTAAAACCATAATACCTGCAGGAGGAGAAAGAATTAGTCAGAGTTCCTTCAGGAGCATTGATACTGTAGGATTAATAATAGTCCACATACGCAGGTCATGCTTTTGTTTATCCAATGCTGAACTCTTCCATATCCTCACCCTCATCTTCATCCTCATCGTCCTCCTGCCAGTGATCAACCTCTCGTTCTGCTCTTTCCCGCTCACTTGCTTGAATGTAGTTGTCTTCAATAAATCCATCATCATCATCCTCCATGTGCCTGTTTACCATGTTTGAATTTGGGATGTTGCTGGAGAATCCCACGTCGAAATTCGCAGGGTCACACTGACTCGCCCCATCTCCCTCACTGAGCCTCGAGTGCCTGTAGCTGGCCCAATACTGATGGATGAGTTTACACTTTGCCCCAATTGTGATGAGCACAGAGAGACTGATGGCTGTCACCAGAGCTGCCACGAGGTACTTCCAGGTGTCTGGAGACATTTTTTCAGTGTTACCTGCGGACATAGTAAAAAAAAAAAATGTACATGGAACAATTATGGAAAAATTTATGTAAACTTATCAATTAACAACCAAATTTATCAACCAAACCTGTAGTGTTTCTGGTTTCTGTGTTTCCTGGGACTTCTGCCAGTAATTTACGTAGGAATAGACCATTGGTGTCCATGTTGAAATCTGCAGCAATAGAAAGATAAAAATATTTACAAATTTATAAAAAAAATAAAAAAAAAACTCCAAATGACACCAAAAGACTCATTAATGTTAACATTATCTGGATACGCTATAACAAAAAAGAAATACCCTCACCAGATTGTCTCTCCCTTCTCCAACCAGCTTGCGCCACCTTTTTGGGCTTGTCACTTCCATCAAGATTACTGGTGCGATCTAAAACCTCAACCCAGCCATGAAGTCGAAGTACAGCAGGCACTGGGGTTTGTAGGACATGGTTATCTAAAAACAGCTTCTGCAGTCTGGGGAAGCTGAGCAGTGCTTCAGGCTTGACTGCAGCCAACTTGCATCCACTGAGGTCCAGTATTTCCAGAGAGGGGAGATGGTAGAAGTGCTGCTTTACCAGCAGGGGGAGGTAGTTTGCTGATAAATTGAGCATGACCAAATGCTTGAAGTGCTTTAACTTCTTTAGGATTTTAGTGTGTAATAAATTGAGGTGGTTCTCTGAGAAGTCCAGCTCAGTCACGTTTGGCCATATCTGCTGGGGTATGGATGTGAGGTTACGTCTGCTGCAGTCAAATGTAGCCTGAGAAGGTAAGAGTGTGACTTAAGGTTAGTTAAATGGTTGACGTGTTGAAGTTGAAGAGTAATCAGAAGAAAAATACCCACCGAAGGACTTAAATTATGCAATTCTGAATTTATGTTTTTGCTTTAAACTTTTTTCATCAACAAGTTAATCATTAAAGTTATTTTATTTATTTTTTTTACATTACCCCACAATGTTTGACTACATTATTCTGTGCATGCTGTCTTTACTTCCTCTCTATTAGATTTCTCACTAACATGACAATGAATTTAACTGCAAAATCTGACTTGTATCATTTATGCTGGATACGTTTTCCTCTATTAACCACCACTGTTTCAGTACTAGGAGGGTCTCCCATGGCATTGGTGCAGGAGACAACTGACAACTTATTAAATAAAATAATGAAAATACATCACCAACCAACATCCAACCAAC
The DNA here is from genome assembly GCA_026413445.1 of Dolichallabes microphthalmus. Classification (NCBI taxonomy): domain Eukaryota; kingdom Metazoa; phylum Chordata; class Actinopteri; order Siluriformes; family Clariidae; genus Dolichallabes; species Dolichallabes microphthalmus. The sequence goes on from JAOTQY010000002.1 coordinate 6,940,152, forward strand.
AACTAATCCATTAGGACCACTTGAAATCAGTTCAATAATGAGGTTTGTATTTGGCAACCAATAACTCCATCAATTATATTGTCTAGTCATTAAATATTAGTTTAGTCAGACTTTGTAATCTTTACAAAGGTTGTCGTTATATTATCATTAACAGAAAAAACTACACATGCCATAGTTTTCTTCAGCCGTTTACCCAACAGCTTGTTGAAAACAGGAAACACATGAATGCAAACAGGATGTTTTTAATGTGTTTATGATTTTCATGGAGTGTGGAAAAAAGGGGGAGGTTGGGAAACTGTTTCTCACTCACCTCCTCTGTATTGGCCACGCAGGGTCCAACGGTTACAAGTGTGTGGCACAAGCATGAGGCCCAGAGACTGAAGAGCATCCACAGTGTATACGTTGGAAAGCACATCCTTTACTGTTTTCTGTTGAATAAAATATGAATATAAGATTGTTAAAGCTGATTCGAGATGCATCGTTGTGGGGCTGTTTGTTTGTTTGTTTGTTTGTTTGTTTGTTTGTTTGTTTTCCCTAAAGGTTGATTGGTGACCTCATGATTGTCATTTTTTAAACCATTTTATTAATAATGAAACCAAAAAACATGCACTTTAACATTCAAAGCAATATCACACATAAAAAAACAAGGTTTTGTTGCAACTTTATGTATAAAGGAGTAACAAGCTTTTAGAATATAAATATATAAATAAAAACAATGTGATTAACTAGCATTCACTCTAACAACATTGTGATGATCTACTTTTTAAAAATCTAATAATTGCATTTCAATTAAATAAACGTTTGCTTTCCATATACGAATACCTTGGGTAACACTAACTTGAAAGTTAGCAAAAGAACAAAAACATAAGAGAAATTTTGTTTCTTCTTCCCATAATCCTCAGTAATCTCAGATGATGCAGCTTCCTGAACAAGTTATAGCTATATGTAAAAGTTCAAGTATTTAATAGAAGTAAATGTGACTGAAGGGTGTGTTACAGTAAATATGCATTGACAATGAGATGTGACACTTTACCATTGTTTAAACAATGTATATTTGTCAGAGCAATATCAGGGAGCATTTCACATGGGACAATATAAGTCAGTCAGGATTGTGTTAGTAATGGATGTTTTTACTAAGAAAATAATTCTTTGAGTAAATATGAAAAATTATAAATGCTTTTTTTTTTCTTTTTTTTTTTTTTTAAACAAACGCCAAATGGTTGAGATGTCATTTTATGGTAAAAGTATC
>JAOTQY010000002.1:6941500-6953729 GCA_026413445.1 Dolichallabes microphthalmus
TAGAGAGAGAGAAAGAGAGAGATAGATAGACATCTTTATTGAAACCTGGAACATACTCAATAACATGATTTTTATTAAACTCTATTCTTGAAGTCATCATAATAGTTTTGTCTCTGGATCACAGATGAAAAGTGTACCTGTAAAAGTACTTTGACCTCTTTACTGACTGAACACCATCAGGTCTAGTGTTGACCCCTAGAGCAACATGAATCCAAAAATAAACTTTCTGACTGTTTACTGTTCTAAACTACACAGAAAAACACACAGTGTTTTAGCACACACTGTTGGTGCATTTCCCATGCCAACCCTTGTAACCTGTTTTAAGTTCAGTGACATAAAAGCTAATGATCACGCATACTAAGTATGGCGAAGGGGACAATGGTTTCACATGCCCTGAAATGATGGCATTAGAATTATGCTAATGATTGTGATTTTATTAATTTTTGTATTACCAATAATATATAATAAATACAGTAAGTATAGTGGGGAATAAATGAAGACTAATAACATAATTTACGCAAATAACATAAGAATCCAAATGACCATGGAAAACAAGATCTAAATAAAAAGCCAAGTCCAGTTTATTAGTAAGGGACTAAAGAAATCACAGCACTATTAAATATGTAGTGCATACATTTCCTGAAAATATGTAATAATAATAATAAAAATAATAATAATAATAATCACCATCATTATCATGCTTCCATGTAGAATTGCAAGATCATGGGCTCTATTCAGCTATATACTGGATGTACAGTATGATGATGATGATGATGATGTTTTTTAACCAGAATGTTGGACTGAACAGTTTATTTTTGTCTTCTCTTCTTTCAGCCTTTCTCTAATGAGGAAGCAGAAGATGGGTAAGTTTGCATTTGAAATATTGCTAATTTAAATAATTCTTCTTAGACTCCAAAAACATGACATTTGTTGTATTAGCTATGTTAATACAGTTGTTTACGTGAATGTGTACATGGTGCATTGAATTGAAAATACAGTATGTTCTCTGAGTAATGCCTAGTGTTCAGGGATTAGGGTTAGGATCCACCACAATTAGGGTTAGAATCAACTGTTAGGACACACACGATCCTGACCAGGATAAAGCAGCTGCTGAAGCTGAATGGATAACTGGATGATGCAACTTCGTCTCTCTCTCTCTCTCTCTCTCTCTCGCTCTCAACGGTTCTATGTGATGGTTTATTGTGTACTATAGGGCAAAAATCAAACCATAGCCAAATTCAGGAAATTCCAGGAAGTCAGGAACAAAGTTTTATTTTTGGTCAAAGGCTAATGGACTTTTCCAAGAACTGCGCACACGTACTTACCCTGTATGTCTTTCTCTTTCAGCTCAGGCATGAAACGATTACCCTACTCAGAAGAAGAGTTTGGATCTCCTCCTAATAAGTTGGCCAGGGTGGATGAACCAAAGAGAGGTGTGCAATGCTTTGCCTACACTACCAACTCTTGTATGCATTTGTGTGCATGAATGTGGAATGTAAAGGCAGAAAGGAGTGTGCTTGTTTGGGAACAGACTGCTTTTGTCACCATGGTAAAGTCTCAGTGGGACTTTCTTCAAGATGCTTCATTACCTAAAACCACCCCATCTCTTCCTGGAATTATACACTTACATCTTGTTCCCTTTTGTTTTTTTATGGGGGAGCATGTAGTTTGTTTTTTTTTCTTTTTCTTTCTACACTCGGTGCAGAACAGTGGTGGGATGTTAAGTACACATTAGCAAACACATAGCTAGGTTTCCTACAACCTATGACCTACACTGGAAGAGTCAGTTAGCATTCATGTTGCCGTAGCGTGATATGCAGGTGAATATGCGTGTTTAAACTGGCTTCGCGCCAAAATCAACACTGCGTTGTGTAATTCCATGCCCTAATATTCTCCACTGCGCTCCACACTGCATCCCCTACTCCATTCACACAAACAAACCTCCCATCTCAGATCTCTGCCCACTCCTCCTACTTACTCGAGGAAGATGGCGTGAGTCTCTTGGTTTTGGGCAGCATCCCTAACTGAAGGGAACAGCATGTGAGGTGCAAAGTCACTAGAGCCAAGGATACACAGAGCAGATCAAATGCTCTCCGCAGGCCACATGAAGCTTTGGCCATAGCAAAAACCATGATGTAGACTTTTTATAGCTGGTTACTGGCTGTGTTGTTGTTTTTTTTCCATTGTAAGTCTGATCACAGTTTCGAGAAGCCCAAAGAAAATATGCATGTGTATATTTGTGTATATATGTATGTGAGACCAAACTTGACCACATTTTCTTTGGCAATTCCAGTTTTGCTGTATGTGCGGAAAGAGAGTGAGGAGGTCTTCGATGCCCTCATGCTGAAGACGCCTACATTGAAAGGACTGGTGGAAGCAGTAAGTTTACCATAGTGTAGTGTTTTCCGAACATATCACCACTTTCGGGAAACAATATCATGCTGTTAAAACATGACTAACAGTTTTCCATACAATGAAAAAAGGATGCCTTTTTTCCAAGTCACTTTCTGACTCGGACCACTCCTCCATCCATCAAATGAATAAGCAGTAATGATAGAACGTAGAATTCCATGATTTTTCCTTCATTCTCCCCCAGTTATTAATTTAGGGACTCCATCCAAAGAAACATTGTGGGCCAAAGTACAATAGAGTAATCTCCCGACCATTTCCCAAGAAGGCACAAAGCAATCAAAGAATATAGAATGTCCCCATGAAATTAATGATTATAGATACATTTGACTACTGAGGACAGTTCCATTGAGAAATCAGAAAGATGGCTTTGGATTGCATTTGCATTTTCCGATGACTTAAGACTACAATCGTTCTGGTAGTTTAAGGATATTCCACAAACACATCTTAACACATGCCCCATCCTTCACCAGTGAACCATATGGCCATACTAACCTGTAATAATATCCCAAATGAGAATCGTTTGCCTGTTGAGTCTGGTTCCTTTAAAAATTTCTTCCTCATAACATCTCAGGGAGTTTTTCCTTGCATCACCATTAGGAGTAAAACCATAACTGTTTTAAAAGTGCTATGCAAATAAAATTGAATAAAAAAAAAAATAGTACAGTTTAGTACAGCGATCTAAACAACAATGTTCTGAGTCAGCATCAGATCAAACACATACTGAAAGCAGCCTTACATGCCTTAGGTAAAGTCCAATGGATATGGAATGTGTGTACAATGTTTACCGCTGTTAGGAGAAGGAATGTAGGTGACAGGGCACACACAGTTGGCTGTAGGTATCACAGACAAGGGCTTGCCAGCAAAGCATGCAGACAGTCCAGGCCTATGAGTAGCCGCATGCCTCCATTTGCTTGTATATGTGTGTTTGTGAATGCTAAAATTGTAGAAGCACATTACACTGGTATGGGCTATGGGAACATAGAGCGTAGAATGAGAGGCGGGTGGTGGACAGGGAGGAGGGTGAGCTGAATTCGCTACGCTAAGCCCCCTTGAAAATAAGTCGACCTATGATACGACTTGGCAATGCACCCATTTGCTTCCGCTTACAAATGTTCCATTAAATCATTGCAGGGGGGTCATATAATTCCCCCGAATGTTTTCAGCTATTCTTTCACAAGAATATTCAGTACCTTACATGGATTACATAATGTAGTACTAATTCTGAGAAAAAAATTATATTTTTACCTTCTTTCTCCTCTTTCAGATTTCAGAGAAGTATGATGTTCCTCTTGAGAAAATGGGAAAGGTCTACAAGAAGTGCAAAAAAGGGTAAGCTTATTGCACTTGCGTAAGGGTATGCTTACTCTAACCCATGACATTTTGAGCATTGCACCCTTTCTGCGTTTCTAAAAAACTAATTGTGGCTTTTTGACAGGATCCTGGTCAACATGGATGATAATATTATCAAGCATTATTCCAATGAGGACACCTTTCAGATCCAGATGGAGGAGTTGGGTGGGATGGTGAAGCTCACACTCACTGAGATTTGAATGGCCTCCTCCCCTAATATGGACTTGTTTACATGCTTCTGTGTCCATGTCCTTGGAGGTACCTCGGGCCTTCTGTGCACTTCTTATCTGTGGTTTTCTACATGTTGCTAAGACTAAGTTTTTTTCCCCTAAGCTCCCCAAATCCTGTTGTGTGTGTACATCTGTTATGACATGAAGTGTATGCCAAACTATGCAATGTGTAAAATGTGGGGGGGGGGGGACGACATGTATATGCCTTTTTTTTTTTTTTTAAAGATTTTTCGAGATTTATAAATCCTGAAATTTTGAGGCATATGTTCTATTTTTGGAATGTAGAAAAACATCCTTTGTTTTGAATATTCTGAGAATCTGAGAAAGAGGAGAGCTACTCCAAAGTCAGATTCCCTTTTAATATTTAATCTGTGTTATAGAGCTTTAAAAACCAATAGGAGATCACAATCTTTAAAGGCAAGAGCTGAATGCATGCAGTAAATGGGGTATTGTTGCTGTTAGAGGGATTTTAGGGCATTCTTACTGGTTTCTGTATTTATACATAAACACTGAGCAGTATTTAGTGTGTACAGCATAACCCCATGCTGAGCAGCTCTATGAGGTACTGTGTCACCAGTGTTGCTTGTGTCTGTATGTGTGTATAGCTGCATATTATGTTTCTGTATAAAAATGTTTGAGGACGAATTATAATTTTATCCCAAAACAGGTAACATACTTAAAATGAATTCTTTCATGTTTGCATGTCAAAGAGGACATTTCTTCATGTGCATACAAACAAGTGGGGAACAAATTATGTGGCCGAAGTACAGTAATATCCCTGACAGAAAAACTAAAAGTGCAGATTTTTTTCCTGCTGGTTCTGGTTAACTAGCAGAACCAGAGGGAGCATAAATAAATAATTTATTTAGTAAGATCTTAAGTGTTTTCATTGATAGAGCCTTTATTTTAAAAAACCCACAATGGAGGATGATAAATTACTCATACAAGACCAGAATTACAGTACCATGCAAGTCAAGACATGAGTTTCTGAACACAGAATGCCAAGTCACTAGTATTACATTTAGAACAATCAGTAGTTTATTCATTGTCCATGGATCATTGCTTTCTTAAAAAAAAAAAAGAAACAGTCTTTACTATTGTCTTTATCAGTCATCCAGTTTGGAGTCTTTTTTTTAAACTACAGATTGTATAGTATCAGGGTTTTTTAAAACAGTTTTCTAACTCACTTATCTGCTGATTTTTGTATCAAAGTACTTATCTATATATTTATTGTTATATTTGGATGGGGTGTTTTTTTTATATTGTTCTGCAAACAAAATGCATTGCTATTATAAACTGTTACATGTTAAATGATTTTGTATGGAATCAAAATTATAAAACTATAATGTATTTATGCACAGGGTAAACATGCTTATTTTTCAGCTCCTACAGCACTGTTTGCCTCTTGATCCTTGATCCTACAGCCACATCTTAGATTTGATGTTAAGGTCATCTGGCAACATGTATCAAAATCGAAAAAGTCTCAAATATGCTTTGCTGTATGGCTTTAGCTGTTTTTATGTGCACACATTTTATTTTAGTCGCAATAAAAGCCAGCATGGCTTGGATGTTGTGATTGGCCATGTGTCGTGTGGTTTTCTATTGGCTGCAGCCAAAGCAGTCGTCCTGGAAACAGGGACTATGATCCAATGGCCCATCTGTCTGGAAGACAGGAAGTGGGCGTGGAAATGGAGCGACTTGGAGGATCCGTGTCCTCAAATACCCCTGTGATCTGCAACGCTATACTGAGCCTTAAAAAGTACATGTGACTTTAATGCACTTCAGCTACTCCAGGACAATTTCACAGAGTGTTTAAAAAGAGGAAAGAAAGCAACCTGTTTAAGGCTTGCACATTTACATTTCTGTCTTAAAATTATGAGCACTTCTAGGACAACTCACAGAGCTTTAAAACATACTGTACAAGACTGCTACAGTCTAACTTCTTATGTTCTTATACCATGTTATTAAAATCTATACAATAGACACACAAGTGCATTTTAATGATATGGCAGGACTCAAACAGGCATTTAGATTTATCCTGGACTATATAATGAGATAAGAAGACTCCTGAGAAGGTTGTGAGTTGAGGTGTGTGTAGGAGGGGAGTTTCTTGTGTTTACAAATGCACTAGAAGCCGTGGGCTGCAGATAAGAGGAGGAGAGATTTGGTTAGAGTTTAACCAGGCAGCCAACGTCTGGACGCAATGGCTCTCTGTGGTTAGCCATCTGCTTTGTGTTTACTACTTCCTTTCTTCCTTCTCACTCTCTTTTGTTACTATTTCACTGTGTATTTATTTCTCTACAATTTTGTACAGTACATTCTGTATTGCCTTGTTTTGTGGTTTAGTTTATCATTGCAAATAGGGAAAAAAGGCAGATAAAAGAAACCATTTGCATGTAACATGTAAGGGCAGGTATAATAGGAATGTAGCCAAGACTTTTCTTTTCCTGTTTTTATTTGTGCTTTCAAGTAATTTATGGGTACACTGTGTCTTATGGTGTACTTTTGGAATGAGGAGTCATCTGAGGAAACAGCTGCTCAAAGTCTTTTCATGTACACACCCACTTCCTGTCTGTTTAATGCATGAAACATCTACTGTATAAGACAAACATTTGTTTACCACTACTACAACTACCTCTTTGTAATGTGCTAATGGGCTGAAGAGAAGGGGTTTCCCATAATGACATTGTTTTTTACCTGTCACAAAGGTGACACATGGCATACAATGCAAAGATGTGTGATGTGTAACTTGCTGGTGTTGGGTGTGGGTGAATTTGTCATTCTCATCACGTGTTCTTCAAATGAATTAGCCAGACAAACAAGTTCAATCTACAGTACTACTTAAAGTCAGTGTAAAATGCTGGTATTAGTCTGATCATTATAGAAATGTACTGGTAGTGCTTCTTGGAATGATCTAAGCACCTCCTCTATACAACTGACACACGCAGTAGCTTTTCTGCCTTTTTTTTTCCATTAAAGTCTCGATTAGCAATTCCTAAAGCATTACATATAAACTTACCTGACCAAGCAGCACTAATCTGACTTGATTTTTGTAGACTTGCCTGCTTAAATACGCACTCTACAGGTATTAGGCTTCACTGTAAAACTGAAGTAGTTTAGGAGAACTCTAAACTACTCTGAACAGAACAAACTTCCAACAACAGCAGTCATTATGAACTGCTGTAATATTTGGTTTTGATCTTTCTTTAAATATTAGTGACCTAAATTATTTGAATGTTTTTAATTATTTAATTAATTTATTAGTAATTTAATTGTAATTTTAAAGTCATTTTAAATTCTAAATTAGATCTCTTGTGACTCACATTCTCCACCACTAACAGTTGTTAGCCCTTTTTTCATGTTGTAAATCTACACTGTACAGCCAAAACAATCTAATATTTTATGTGACCGCCCTATGCTTTGATTTCGGCATGCAGTGTTCTGGCTAATTCATGTGTGAAAATGATTCCTCATGCTCCAAGATCTACTCTTTAACAGTTTAATTCCTGGAATATGCCTGAGCCATCAGGAAAGAAAAAAGAACATTTATGTAATAGCCTTTCATTCAGCACATTGAAGTCGTCAGCTGCCTTCATTTTTTGCCACATAACGTTGCTGGGTCTAGACCTGACCAACTGAAGTAAACCCAGATTATAACACTACCTCCAGAGGTTTGTGCAGTGGCCACTATGCATGATGGGCACATCGCTTCATGCTCTTTCCTTCTTACCCTGACGCACCCATTGTTCAGGAAAATGCTCAATCTGGACTCATCGGACCACTTTATTTTCATTTCCACTTTTTTCCATTGCTCCAACAACCCCGATTAAAAGTTTGCATATCCTTAAATCTTTGGCCACATTAAAAACACACAGGTTGAAACACACAGGTTTAAACGGCTATTAAAGGGAAGTTTCCACACCTGTGACTCATTGTAATTGTAATTAGTGTCTGTGTATAAATGGTTCTTAGTGCATGAGGTAATGCACTATGGGGGAAAAAAAGAACTGCCAATGGACTTGTGTAATAAATCTTTATGCCTAAACAATCCTTCTAGCACACTGAACCCTTTTAATATTATTCCACATTTAAATGTATAGTATAGTATAGTATTCTAAGTTATTTCAAGGGGGCATGTATACTTTGAAACACACTCTCCTCAGACTCATCTCTTATTATTATTACATACGTTCACAAATCAGTCATCATATCAAATCCACCTGCCTAATATTGTATTGGTGGCCTTGGGCCACCCATCGAGGCATGGATTCCACAAGACCTCTAACAATGTGATGTGGTATGTGACTCCAAGATGTAAACAGCAGGTCATTTAAATCCTCCAAGTTGTAAGGTGGGGGGCATCCATGGATCAGACTTGTTTGTCCAGGACATCCCACAGATGCTTGATCACATTGAGATCGGGGGGGGGAGATCGGTTTTGGAGACCAAGTCAACATCTTGAACCCTTTGTCATGTTCCTCAAAACAGTCCGGAACAATTGTTTTTGCTGTGTGGCAGGATGCATTATCCCACTAAAAGAGGCTGCTGCCATTAGGAAACATTTTTGTGACTGATGTGTATTTATTCCAAAAACACACAAATCCTTGACCAAATCAGGAATGATAGTCAATGATTTTCTGATATATTAAACCTTGTTCTTTAAAAAGGTGTACATCATTTTATACAGTCTTGTCTCGATCTTGGAATACCAAGACTCAAATTATTTTTCCAACACCAGCAAAGTCCTTATGAACTGCTATAATATTCCCATAACAGTACAAAATGTAAATCTCTGCACTTGGAGTTATATAGTGGCTATAAATCTCAAATGACTTGTTTCAAGATATTTGGTTATCTTAGAAATAATATGGCACAGGTTTGAGCAGTAACATGGCTATAAGTTGTATGAGATGTCTATGTCTCATGAACAGTATGTCCTGTGTAGTTATTTGTAAAAAAAAATTTTTTTTTTAAATAATTAATTAATTAATTTAAAAAAGGTAATACACTATGTGCAAAGTTATAGTAGATCTTTCAAAAGAAATTCCCTATTAGGTAAAAAGTTAAAATCATCAGCAAAATAACACGTCTGCACATCTGATCTTTTGCTCTGGTCTTGAACTCAGCATTATGAAAATCCCAGGAGATCGGCCATTTCTGAAATATACAAACCATTCCATCAATGATTCCACATAAATAATTAACACCTATTTTAAAACACCTATTTTATTTTCACCCTCTTTTGATGTTTAAACTGAAGGGCTGTACCTGCAAGTTTTTATGCATTGTGCTGCTGACACATCATTGGTTGACTGAGTAATTGCATAAATAAGTAAGCATACAGGTGTTCCTTATAAAGTGGTTGGTAACGGTAGCTTATTATATACTGTAAAAGGAATGAGTGATATTTTGTGTGAACCAAATTTTTGCAGAAATTTCACAAGCATCTCCCCTAAAATTAATATTTGGTGAATCCTACTCTGTTGGAACTGGGGACATCTGCAGATCTTCATTTACATCCATAACTTCATATATGATGAAATGCAAAGATACAAGTTTTGTGCTCAAAACTTTGCATATGCAGAAATAAATTAGTAAACACTGACATTTATTTGGATAAATACAACATAACTTATTTCTTATTTTACTTGGTCACGTGAATTATGGTCATTAATTATCATTATAGTTGTATGATGCCTTTTTAATGGCCTGATGTCCTGAGCCATCAGGAAAGAAAAAAGAACATTTATGTAATAGCCTTTCATTCAGTCCATTAAAGTCGTCAGCTGACTTAATTTTTTGCCACATAACGTTTCTGGGCCTAGACCTGACCAACTGAAGTAAACCCAGATTATACTACCTCCAGAGGCTTGTGCAGTGGCCACTATGCATGATGGGCACATCGCTTCATGCTCTTTCCTTCTTACCCTGACGCACCCATTGTTCAGGAAAATGCTCAATCTGGACTCATCGGACCACTTTATTTTCATTTCCACTTTTTTCCATTGCTCCAACAACCCCGATTAAAAGTTTGCATATCCTTAAATCTTTGGCCACATTAAAAACACACAGGTTGAAACAGCTATTAAAGGGAAGTTTCAAAATGGGAAAGACAAAAGAACTGCCAATGGACCTGTGTAATAAGGTATTTGAACTTTTATAAAACAGGAAAAGGATATGAAAAGAAAATGCCACTCAGTAGTGTTTAATCTCTATTAAAGAGGTGGAAAATAAGAGGCTCTGTTGATACTAAGCCACAGTCAGGTAGACCAAGAAAGATTTCATCCTCTACTGCCAGAAGAATTGTTCTGGCCATATAGAAAAACTCTCAAACAACATCGAGAGGAAAACACAAAGACAGGGACTAAAGAGACAGAAACAACATCTTTTTTTGCCAGGAGAAAGCCATTACTGCACCCATGCCACAAAAATGCCCACTTGCAGTACGCCAGACAGCACCTGGACATGCCTACAAAGCCTGCAGTTAAAAGTACATCCCCACTGTAATAGTGGTGGATCTCTTATGCTTTGGAGCTGTGAGAGCTCCAGTGGCATTGGCAAGTTAGTCAGAATTGATGGCAAGATGAATGCAGTATGTTATCAGAAAATACTGGCAGACAATTTGCATTTTACAGCACGAAAGCTACGCATGGGATGCTCTTGGTTGTTCCAACATGACAGTGATCCAAAGCACAAGGCCAAGTTGACACTCCAATGGCTACAAAAGCTGCACAGGAGGTGCTCTTGGATGTTCCAAAAAGAAATTTATCCAAAGCACAAGGCCAAGCTGGACCTCCAATGACCACAGCAGAAAAAGGTGTAGGTTCTGGAGTGGCCATCACAGTTTCCTGACCTCAGTATCATTGAGCCTCTTTGGGGAGATCTTAAATGTGCAGTTTATGCAAAATAACATAAAGATTTACAGGAACTGGAGGCATTTTGTCAAGAAGAATGGGCAGCTATACCACCTGAGAGAATTAAGGACATCATATAAAATTATTACAAAAGTCTGCATACCATCATTGATGCTAAAGGGGGTAATGCACGATATTATAAAAGAAAGGTATGAAAACTTTTAAGCAGGTATTATTTCCTTGGTTATTTCTTTATATGTTATGTTTGATGATTGTACCATTCTGTTATGCCATAAATATGAAATTGAGTCCTATGATAAATAAAATTTGGGTTGCCTTCTTATTCATGTTTTCTTTAAAAACTGGTACACATCTTGCAAATTCTCCCAAGGTATGCAAACATTGAAGCACAACTGTAATTGCAGACTGAGCACCATATTTTTTTAAGAGTGGGATTTTTTTAGGATTGGACCCTGCAGTAGGTTAGCACCCCATCCATGGTGTACCCTGGCATAGGCTCACAAGACTTCAGTGGCTGTTCTAACGTAGATTGTGCTCTGGGTGTGCTCCCCTCCAGCAGCTTGGCATAAAAAAAAATAAAATAAAAAAAAATAAAAAAAAAAGCTTTCTCCTTAACAAACATAAGTGTTATACTAGCCTGTTTTATTACATACAGTACATAATATTATACTCATAAAGCAATGACATAGCTTAATACCTCTTGTCTTTTGCCCGTTTTGTCCTATTCTTTTCCTCTTTTTCTAAACTTCCTATCCTGTTAATTTCATTGGTGCATCATAGATATTTTCCACACCATCTCTCTCCAATCTCTCACAGCTCTCTGGAAATCATTTATGCTCAGATCAATCCTTTCTCTGACGTTGTCATGCCATCTCTTCCTCTGTCTGCCTCTTCTCCTGCCTCATGGTACAGTGCCTTGCAGGATGGTCTTTGCAAGCCCATTCAATCTTGTTACATGTCTGTGCCACATAAGTTTCCTCTTTTTAATCATGGCTAGGGGGCCATCATGAAGGCTTTAGTCGTCATTTGACAGACTTTTACATTTGTCAGCTGTTCAGTGTAGGAGGTGCCTAAGAGTTTTCTGTGGCCTCTCATTTACATAGTTTGTTTCTTCTTCTGGAGCTCAGCAGTGAGAGTCAATGTTTCGCATGCATATAGAGCCTAAATGATCCGCACAGAGTGTCAGTTCTATCCGGACGCTGATGCTTCTCTGAATAAATGAGAATAATTAATCTAATTAAAAAAGAAATCTCACACTTTTTTTCTATAAAATTTAGTGATTTCCCTCAGGGTAGACACTGTTACAGTGGTGTGAAAAACTATTTGCCCCCCTTCTGATTTCTTATTCTTTTGCATGTTTGT
>JAOTQY010000002.1:7324724-7335371 GCA_026413445.1 Dolichallabes microphthalmus
GATTCCCGGGGCAGGCTCGATTCCCGTCTCTGTGTGCATGGAGTTTGCATGTTCTCCCCGTGCTTGGTGGGTTTCTTATATTGTATGTTTTGTCTTCGATAGATATATTATTCTTAGGTAATTTATTTTCTATTTTATTTCTTTTTTTTTTTATTCATACTTATTTCCTATTAATAATCTTTATTTTAAGGTCACAGATGGTCGTTTAAGCATTTCACTGAATATCTACTGTGTATGTGACAAATAAAATTAGAATTTGAATTTAAATGTAAAAACATTCCTGATTTCCAAGCATCAGTATTCATTCATTCATTCATTTCATTCATTCATCTTCTATACCGCTTTAGCGTGTATACAGGGTCGTGGGAGACTGAAGCCATGGTAAGATGGAAGATGCAAACTCCACCTACACAGACCCGAACTCCGACCCTAGAGGTACTCCCCAATACGCCACCACCTCAGTATTCCAACACAGAATTGAACGTTACACAAAAATTACTTGTGTACCAGAAAAGAAAGCGAGACATTATATAAGTGACCGTCCTCATAAGAACTATGGGTGGTTCTGCAGTGAATCTTAATAGCTAATTTCCTTAGAAATTTGCACAAATTGTACATGAGACTAAAAGGGTCCTCAAGACGTTGTCATACCTAATGCTAACTTTATAGCATTTAGACTTCCTAAGAAGTTCCTAAGACTTCTGCACAGGACTGTAGGTCTCAGAGGTCCACCAACTTGTGTCAGTTAATACTCCAGCTAAAATGCACCTTTTTCAACTCTCTCTGACCTGTCTGAATGTGTTTTCACAGAACAGCTGAGCGTTAATCAGGTTCGGGGTTCCCCTAATATGAGGTCACTCACACATCGTCTACACCACTTTATCCTAGTATATACAGGGACAGAATCACAGGGGTCGTGGTGCATATCACGAGGCAGGCAAATACACACGCTACGGGCAATTTGGGGACACCAATTAGCTTAATCTGCATGTCTTTGACCTGTGGGAGGAAACCAGAGTACCAGAAGGAAATCACCCAAGCATCAACCTTTACATCAAACCTGACCCAGACCCTGGAGGTGTGAGGCGATAGTGCTAACCACTAAGCCACCGTGCTGCCACATGCAGGGAATGTTTTACATGCTCACTAGAATAAAAAAAAAAAAAGACTTAAAAAAATTTACTTTGCATAACAGGTCCCCTTTAATTCCTGACTGCTGGCTCATTACCATTTTCTCATTTTCAGCTTGAACAGATAGTCAGTAGTCCGAGCCATTCTAACAGACACCACAAAACCCATCTGTCATCATAAGTGCAGCAGAGAACAGCTGACAAACAGCCAGGTGGCGAAGCGGGATCAGCCAAGTCAAGTCTACTCTACGGATCAATGTCTCGCTGTCTGCTGGTTGAGGGCTGTAGTCGAAACAGATCACTTGGCAATACATAACTGTTAAATTTCAGCACTGTTTAAAGATGCCCATGTCCGAGGTCAGATTTATCTACTGGCACACCTTTACGTCATCATCATCATCATCATCATCACCATCACTACTGCTGCTCTTTATCCAGTGCCATTAAAATGTGGCATGTAAAATGCGGCATGTGAATCATTAACATCCCCATTACTAAAAACATCATCTTTATGCGTTAAGAGCTCATTTAATATTTGAGGTGAAGAGAAATCTTGTGAGTGAGAGTAAAACTCTCTGTATATAATGAGTAAGGAGTTTTCACAGCTCTGAAGGAGGCACTTTATGGCACACATAGTGCAGTCACGCAATTTTTAAATGTGTTTTCCGTACCGGCTTCGTGCCCTGGAGATCACTACGTTCTGGTTTAAATGCTTTTACCATAAATATTCATTAGAAATGACAGAAAATGCGGCGTCCAAGGAAAACTCCAAACGACAACAACAACAACAAAAAAAGCAGAAAATTTACATAAAAATAAATAAAATATAAAATGCTCGGGAACACTCGTACATCAAATTAAAGGAGTGAGCTTCTTTAGTTAGTCGTGCTCTACAATTTCCCCCTCGACTTAAGTCACTTCCCAGATTTCGACGTGAAAATACGGTGTTCTGCCTGCAAACAGGGACCTCGTATAAAAAATTTAAACACATGAATACCAGGCTTGTGAGATGGCATGCGATATTAGATCATTCCATCATGCCCCTTTAATATTGCTGATTATTACCGCAGTGTAATTCCAGCCCCTGTTTGTGTTTTATAAGCGAGGACATTTACAGCTTTATTTGTTTAACAAGTACGGTGAAAGCAAGCTGCGATGCATCGTAAGATGTTTTGATCCATGCTCCCCGCTATTAAGGTTTACAAAGGATTTTAAAAAAGGAATTAAGCGTGTACTGTGAGACACAAATCATGTTTGTCGATCTTAGACCTGATAGACGTTGTGGGCAAGTTTAAATGCTGTCAATAATACCAAGCCCAATTAACACTGAATAAAAAAAAAAAAAAACAGTGCAGCGGAACACTGGAAGTTGCATATTGCTCCTCGAGGTGATATGCAAGTCTTTTATAAACCTACAAGGAAAAAGGCAAATATTCACTAATGCTAGAGTCCGTAAATCACAAAATGGAAGGCGAAGAGACAAGCCAAAGCACACAGCATGTTTGGACTGGTAAAAGGCTAGCTGTGATGGACAAAACGGTGAAAGCATTTCCTCCGGGTTTTTTAAAACACAGAAAAGAATGCGAGCAACTATGCGTGCGTGTGTGGGAGCTTGATGACCCCCCTTTAATCCACAAAATGCACAGAAAAGGCTTTGAAATAAAGACCTAGAGTACAGAGATACAGCCAAAGGCGCAGAAAGCCTTCGCAGCAACCACACAAGTCAAGAGCAGAGCCGAACAGTACCGAAATGCGGTCCAGGGTATTGCGGCACGAGAGTGTGGTGGTAACGTTCAGAAAAGCTGTTTTCTGACACGGAATCCTCTGATCGCTGCGGCACCCTCATGAACGTAGTGTGCAGTTGCGTAGCCACGAACAGTGAAGGCGTTAGACTGACTATGTTTCCCTGTACGGCCTTAAATTTTGGATCTAGCAGCTTGTTAAAGCAAACTACAGGGGGTCTCTCAAACATGGCTCCTGTATATATAAAGACTTTCTGGACACCCTGTATTATACAGACATAAAGTACAGGGGTAAATGCAGTAAACAGGAAATAAAGTGCCCCATAAGCAAGGAGACTCTATGCTCACTAGGATGCTGTTGTGCTGCATCATCAAACTCCACTCGCTGTAGATCGGCTGCAGGTTCAAAGGTTTCGGCATACTCAGCGGGACGTTTCACCGCTCTGTGTTCCCGACACTTTGTACGCACACACTCACCAGTATTGGGGTATATGAAATATTTATATATAAAGATTTTTAAAAAACACCGGTATTCGGTATGAAAAGGTATACCGCCCAGCCCTAGGCTCAAGCCCTACGCTTTTAACTGCATGCATGATGGCTGCCTCGTGTATCCTTGTTCGTTTAAACATTAGGGGGACGCATAGTCACCAGTAGTGTTGGGGGACGTTACTTTTTAAAGTAACTAATTACATTACAATAAAAAGTAATCAGTTAAATTATAGCATTACTTTCTAATAAAAGTAACTAGTTAAAGTACTTTTCCATTGCAGAAAATGAAAACTCCTTTGTGATTCCTCATGCATGTTGTTTTCGTCAAGACCTTTATAATTATTCTACCATCATCACTCAGCGAAGTTTGGCCCATAATCTGTTAACTACTAATACCCCTATCTCACCTACATGGTTTCGCGCGGTGGCCATAAGTACAGTTCATCATGATTGACCGCGAGTTTTGCCGCTGTGATTAGGTTTCCATCTTTCTTTGCGTCGGTCCTCGCATAGTCAAACCGCATAGGTGAGATAGAGGTATAACAGCAGAGATAACAGAGGGGGCGGGTTATCGGGGACGGGGCTTGTAGGCCGACTTTCACACACATTAACGGATTGGGAATGACAGCCGTCTGGCTCAGCGATTACATAAATTGTCTGAATAACGGATTACAGTTTTGAAAATATAACAAAATAACTAAGTACTTAAATAGCGGACCTAATGCAAAGTAATCCATGTACTCTAACGCGGTCCAACCACCCAACACTGGTCAGCAGCACGTCAAAAGCGGAGGAAATTTAAAGAAGAAGTTTAGTCCACATGTGCCTTTACAGCTCCACCACCTGCGATAAGGGAACTAAGGTCCTCAAGTGTCGCCATGTTCGTTTACATTATGCAAAACTGTCTGATTTGGCCCCTACTGGACTTCCCCAGGAACACGCCTAGTGTATAGGCAAATATGTGAACAAATACGCTCATGATGTGGTCAGTTGACAATGCAAACACACGGTTTAGCATCAAGTACATTTCCGCCATTAGTTTGCATCAACTCTTACCACTTATCCTAGCAACACTCAAGACCAGGCTATCATCATCATCCCCGTAAAGACAATATCCGCCAACCACTTGACACGTGAAATAATCCTATTAGTTTATACCCAAATGGTAATGTGGAACCTTCAGCAGTAAGCTGCCCCTACTACTGAACTGCATGAGAAACCTTAAAGCAAGGTTGATTTTTTGTTGTTGTTGTTTTCAGAGGAATATTAACCAAAACCATGAGACTTACCTGTGCGTTCAATGTAGTCCACACACTTCTCAATAAACAGAGGAATAGGCCTGTCTGGAGTGACCAAGTTGTGTAGAGGGACACCAAAATAGTTGCTTTCCCAATTTCTTCGAGTTGGTGGATACAATGGCTTTGGAGCTTTTGTTTTAACCTATAAAAACAAATCAAATTGTAGTCTTTTCATGCCGTAAACAAAGCACATATTGGAAAACACTATTTAATTAACATTCCTCGGGTGTTCTTCCAGTAAAACATTCCAAACTTCTACAATCATTGATGGAAATATTTTAATGAACGATTAATTTAAATAAGAAATTCCTCATTTGTAACAGCTTTATCCAGGTCAGGGTTGGGCTGAATCCTGTGCCTGTTCCTGGAATACTGAGTGCACAGTGGGAGAACTCAGACGCACTCCGGATGTGATGGCAGTCGACTGCGTCATGCACACAACTAGGGGCAATTTGGTGTAATCTCTATATCTGTCTGGTGATTTTTTGAACAGCAGTAGGACAGTGGAGACCTCGGAGGAAATCCAAACAAACCCAGCATGTGAAACACGACACAGTCAGTAACCTGAGCTCAAACCGAGGATGCAGTGAGAGACTGACAATACCTGCTGAGTCACTGCGCGACTCTTTAATTAAGACATAAAAACAAATTTTCCAGCTTACCTTTTTAGGTTCTTTATTTTTCGCTGCTTTCTTTTTCTTCAGCTTCTTATCGTCCTGCTCTGGGTCTGAAGTGATGGCTGGATTGTCTATGCCTCCTTTCCACGCATCCACAGGTGACAGTAATGGGTCCTCTTCACTTCCACGGTTCCCCCTGCCTTTTTTCTTCTTTTGTACTGCCGGCCCCGATTCGTCGTCGCTGGCATCAGAGTGGACGCGCCTGTGGTACGCTTTTGTCTTACTGAAAAGGATCTTTGACCGATGTTTGTATTTGGACGGTCGCCTGCTAGCCTGCGACTTTAAAGTACGATCAAATCCGTTCTCCTCATCGCCATAAAAAACATGATGGCCGCCAAACGAGTTGCGCATCTTCAGTATCCTGCCGTGGGATTCCTCTGGAACAGCGTAAATATCGTCGTTGAAACCTTTCGACTTGGGCAGAGTGTCTGCTGGATCTGAGTAATTATCAGCCACCTCAAGGTCATCATGGACCATAGCTGGGCCTCGTGTTCTCCTGCTAGGCCTCATTCCAGCCTCAATAGTCTTCAAAAGGTTGGGGTCCAGTTTCTTAACATTAGGCTTGTTTAGCACAGGTTTAGGTCTAACTGGGGGAGGCACTTTGTGGTTTCGTTCATGATCCCCTAAAGGCGTGCTATGAATTGGGTACTCGTTCCCTTCCAAGTCAATTTTATACTTTCTTTCACTAGGTGTGGGCAGCAGCTGCACATCATCCCCTATAGGGCTATAAGGTGGTGGTCCCTCTGCGTCATCCTCAGAGTCAGGGTAACTGGTGTAGGCTGGTGAATGGTTGTGTGGTGACTGAGGGAAAACATCTTCCAAGGTGCCGTGGTCCCGTGTGTTATCGAACATGAAGGAGCTCTCTATACTGTTCTTCTTCTCAAGCACTTCGTTGAAAAATGGTGTGAAGACTTCCGTTTGCCTGTGGTACTGCGACAGCGAGTAAAGTGCAGTAAATTTAGCAGTGATTTCTGTAGCAATGTGTTCCCCCTCAGTCATCAGCTCCTTGATTGCCTCGTTCTCGAAGAAATCAGCCTGGCTGTCCGTGATGGCTACCATTTGGACCGGAATGACATCTTGGACCTCAGCCAAGAATGCCCGCAACATAGCCATGGAAGCCTTTCGTTTTGCCGAGTAGACGAGTATGTATCCATGCACCAGTTCATCCTTTCTTATTCCAATCGAAGAGTGGTATGACAGGACGGTGACCTGAATGCGCCTGCGACTGTCACCAATGATTTTATCGAGGTACAGGGTGTTGCTCTGCCTTGGCTGACCAGCGCTACAGGAATGTGAATCCAGAAAAGGCGAGAGAATAAGATCCACGCTGAACGGATCGCCGCACATGGCGCACATGACTATTCGCAAGTCCGTTTCAGACAAATCTTTGATAGAGGGCACAGGACTCATTAAGTCAAAATTGTGCTTTAGGCCTTCTAGGACTGCTCTCAGCGCTTGTTTTATTTGAGACTCGTTAAATTTTCGGGGAAAGGTCCCAGAGGGCATGTCTATGAACGTGCACTGTAGTTTATTGGCAAGCTGTTGGCCCTGATGCCTTAAAATAGGCATGTTTTTGCAAACACTGTCTCGCTGACTAGCTAAGATTAGAATGAATGGCGATGGCTGGGCAAATCTGTCCCGTCTGCCCTGAGACATCTCAGCTCGGATTCGGTTTATGCGATCGCCAACGTAATTAAGCGACTCTATTGAACTGAAGACGCAGAAGAACCCATGAGGTTTGAAATTTGGTAGCCAGGAATAGTTCGACAGCATGGGAGAATTTATATCAACAGGTAAGAGATCCAATTCATAGATCTTACCATCAAGGGTATATTCATCATCTGTGGACTGAGCTTTTATTTCATTAGCGAGTTCTTGAGCCAGTCCTTCACGGCCAAGAAGACACAAGTTCACTTTATCGAGATTGGAGCTGTGGTAGTAGAGGTTAGGCCGACCATGGTCCAGCTGAACCAACCTATTTGAAAGCACCTGCTCAACTTTCAGATCCACACAGCTCACACCGCTCAAACATGTCTCTTTGGTGGGATGATAAACAAATCCGATGTGTTTCAGTAAAAGGGACTCCCTATCTGGGGCAAGTTTCTGTAGCGCTCTGTATCTGGGCTCCTCGTTTAGGACAGTGTGGATTTCACTCATTTTATCGTAGCTTGGGGTGGCATTTAAATCCAAGTCATAAAACAGCTCGGCGTGCTCAAAAAGCATTTCCTGAAACTCCTCTTTGGCTCCTTCCACTATTTCCTGCTGATGGAGCGCATAAACATCTCTGCGATCAGTTTCTGTGATATACTTGTATGCCTCATCCTCCATGACAAAACACATAATTTCCTCCCACGGTTGACCGGGACTTATGAAATGCACTCTCTCCAGTGTCTTCTTGAACTTTTCCTTCATTTCCAGTCGCCTCTTTTCGGATTTCAAATGCTGCACATGGTTTTGGTAAATCCTCTCACCTTCTGCAGTTTTAAGGATGTCAAAGGGGACTCTTCGGTCATCCGTTTTGTTAATGTGGTCTGTCTCATCCCATGGGGTTTGGTCCAGAACAATAAAGTGGTACTGAAACTCGTTCTTGCTTTTCAACAGGTTCTGAGCATCTGTCCAGCTCAGGTTCTCGATCTCTTCCAAGTAGTTCAGCATCTTGTTGAGAATTTTGGGCAAACTGGAAAGATAATCGTCTCTTCTCTTCCTTATATGCTCTTGCCTCAGCTGTTCAATATGTTTTGAAAGGGTGTTTCGAGCCTTTCGAGTACCTTCCAAAGTAATGTATTCCTCGTACTCGGGCTGGTTTTTCAACAAGTTGCTTACTCCTGTCCAGCTCGTGTGATAATCTCTGACTGACTGCACTATAAGCTTTTCAAACTTGCCCGTGACTACGGCTACTAATTGTCTCTGAGCTTTGTAAGCCTCTAAGTAAGGGATAATTTTGGGTTTACCTCGCGTTTTGTCCATTTGCTGGGTTAGCGCGTTAAAACAGAGGTCCACGTTGACAGATGATACAGCTGAAGTCTCGACCACCAGAACGTTCTTTTTGCTTGCAGCAAAAGTCTGGACGTCCCGTAAGTACTGCTCTACACACGAATCGCATTTCGTTGCAGCGATAATGATGGGCTTTTTTGACTTGGCAATTTGCGAGTAAAGGCTATTGACGAATTTCATCTGGTCATCAAATTTCCTGTTGCATCCTTTGCTTACATCTATGCACAGGACAAAACCGTCGACATTCAGCTTTCCATCAGGCATCTGCTTCTGATCGAAATCCTGCTCCAAGCCAAGCTGATCTGTGCAAATATACATCAGTTTCTCAGCAGACTGCATCTTTGTCATCGCAGCCCGCTTCGAATAGGGTTGCAAGTTTGTGCTCCGATGAGGCAGAAAGGTCTGGTCGTCAATAAATTCAGTCTGTTCGATGACTTGAATCCGACAGTCAAGGCCATCGTCTCCTCTGTGTAACACTTCCCCCCAGTACAGGAAGTGATCATTGTTCACCACGCGACCTCCAAAGTCGATTGTGCTCAACACAGAAGTGTGCTCCGAGTAGTAGCAGTCTGCGCTGGGATGCACATATCTGTTGCATAGGCAGGACTTGCCCACACCGCAGTTGCCCTTTTCTTTCTCAGTGCCTGAGAGCCCAACTACACTGATAGTGTAGGTCGGTGGACGGGGCTCTTTGTTCTTGGCCATTATATAGACCCTCTCATTGCCTTGTTACTCTCAGCGAAGTCTGCCAGCGAGGCAAGGATAAAGTTCCATTGGCTACTTGTGCATTTTCATTTCTCACTTTGAACAGATGTGTATATTCCTTTGCTCGGGATTGGTGGTTCTGGAGCAGCTGTGCTTCTCCTATGGAATCACCTACCTGCAATATATAAATATAAAGAAAAACCCATCAACATACACATATTACCAAAATATTACAATTGAGCTATTGTAAGTGAAGATACGAATTTAACTGCAAATCAAATTTTATAACATACAGAACATTTCACACAGGGAGAGAGAGAGACACAGAGCGAGAGAGTATACAAGTATAGCCTGTATGAGTTGCATAATCAAAACACTATTACAGCAACATATGCTTATACACTCAGTATGTTCGATACACTACCTAATAATTCTGCATTCTTATACAGTCAGTAGTGAATTTTTTTTTTTTTAAACCACCACTGTTGTACTGTATTGAAGGTACTGGAGTTGTGTAACACACATCAGTCTTTTTGGTCCTCTTTCCTCACTGACCTGCTTTAACACAGAAGGACAGGTGTTAACTGGATGTTGAATGAATATGATAACATAGTTTGTACAGACTTTTATTGAACATAATTTTATATAAACAAGGTTATTCCTAAAGGTGGGGGTTTGGACAGCTCAGCATTTAGAAGCATTATAGCTTTTTTTTTTGTGTTACAATACAGTCCGAATGTGTCCGTAATATGTATATATTATACAAAATACCTAGACAACACATGCACTCATTCATGGAAAGAGGCCCCTGGAAACATGATCTGCCTGAGCTCAGTACGATGCAATTGACCATCAGTGCACTGACTTTACAGTACAACAGTGGGCCCACAATCATAACATACTACAGATAAGATTAAGATAAGCAATGATGAGATAAGATAAGGCAGAATGCTAGATACTACTGGTTTCGGTTTGCCTAAGTTAAAGTGGAGACATATGATTCATGGACGAAAAACAGCGCTCTTACACCAAATAGTTCCATCCAATCCAGAGCGGTTTACAATATACAGCAGCTGGATTCTGCTTCATGATGGGTTGGAGCTACACAAGCTGCTCCCGAGCTCCCAGCAATCCAGACCCCCTCTGCCCTCTGCACCTCTCTGACTCATCCTGGTGCTGAACTGAACTGGACTCCATGTTAACTTGAACATCTTCTGTTATACTGAACTTCCAGCTGTCTAACACACAGTATAACTGCAGATCAACCTCTGCTATTCTGTTATGACCCAAATGGGGATGGTTCCCTGTTGAGTTTGGTTCCTCTCAAGGTTTCTTCCAATTGCCTTTCCAGGGAGTTTTTTCCTTGCCGCTTGCGCCGTCGCCCTTGGCCTGCTCATCAGAGAGATCACTAAGATCTATACACATTTTTACTTTCTCCTATACATTTCCATAATCTTCTTTTAATTTTGTGACGCTGCTTTGAGACAATAGCCCGATTCGGACGGGACTAGTTTTACGGGGGGTCGTTAGATAAATTTCTGTTTCACAGACGTACTTTGTGATTTTAATCCCGTCCGAATCTGCCATGTCTGTATTTCTCTCACACGAC
>JAOTQY010000002.1:7352376-7364276 GCA_026413445.1 Dolichallabes microphthalmus
GAGCCCAGACACCCTGCGGAGGAAACTCATTTCGGCCGCTTGTATTCGCGATCTTGTTCTTTCGGTCACTACCCACACACAGCTCATGACCATAGGTGAGGGTAGGAACGTAGATCGACCGGTAAATTGAGATAGCATAGCATACTGTTCTGTTTAATACGGCAGCACTGTAATAGTTACTGCCAGCGCTGATAGCGAATACGGATAACACTTTTAACACACAAACATCATATTACCTTGAATGAAATTATAAAATCATTTACAAAAATTCTCAGTTGTAAATACTATTTTTAAAAAATTGTTCTTTAAGTATTATATCCAAAACCTGGGAATTTCATATCTATCCATAATTTTTCTACCTCTTTTTAAAAAATTTTAAGTGTGCAATGTACATCACTCAGCCATAACATTAACATTGATTATCAATTATATTCCAGTAAACAGTGACAGGTTTATGGGCATACAAGACTCATTAATGGCTGTGCGGATCAAAGGCTAGCCTGTCTGGTCCTTTCCCACAGAAAAGCCAATTCAGCACAAATCGCCAAATAGTCAATGCTGGCCATGATAGAAAGGCAGCAGAACACCCAGTGCACCACAGCCCGTCTCTCATGGGGCCCAGAAGGCAAAGACACCAGGGTCTGCAAACTCCCCACATCCCAATCTGATCAAGCATCCATGGGCACATGGTGTCACCACCGTGGTACCAGACACCACAGCATATCACAAAAGATCTTGTGGAGCCATGACCCGAGGGGCCAGAACTCCCCAAGTGGCACAAGGGCAACCTACACTCCTAATGCTATGACTGATTGGTGCTTATCACTTCATCATCATCATACTGTATATACATTATATTGTCAAACGCTTGTGGACACCTGTCCATCACACTATGTGTTAATGCTGAACATCCCATTTCAAAACTGAGAGCCTGCTTTGCTGTTATAATAATCTCCAATCTTCTGGGAAGGCTTCCCACTAGTGTGCTTATGGGGATTTGTACTCATTGAGCAACAAGAGCATTAGCAAAGATCAGACACTGATGTGGGATGAAGAAGCAGTCGATATTCCAGTTTGTCCCAAAGTTTAGGGCTGATGGAATTCTTCAGCTTCAACCTTGACAAAACAGTACTTCATGGACCGCTCCTTGTCCAAATGGGGAAAAGTGTCATAATGGGTTGGGAGCTTTTAATTCCAGGGAAAGTAAACAGCATACAGACATCTTAGGCAACTGTGTACTTGCAACATTTTTGAAAACCCACCTATGGGTGGGATGGTCAGGTGTCCACATACTTGCCACAAGCCATACATGCCATATAGTATTATAACATACAGATGACATGTTGACATGATGTACATTGACACTGTTCTATTTCAGGGTTTATGAAGAAAACCTTTTACATGTAGAATTTAGTAATGCCACAATTACCTCAGGACTGTCAGGACAGGACACCACAACGGGCTGCCCCGTGTCTGATGTCTCTCTGATGTTCAGATGAAGTGGAATGTCACCTGTAGTACAAGCAAATCAGACACTTGACCCAAGACCTCATATACAGGGTTAAACATATATATATATATATATATACTTTCCTCTCCAACTTCAACAGTATATTATGCATCATATACTGTCCATGTCTCCACATACACAGCATCCAAATTTAAGAGAATTCTCACATTTTATTGACTTTTTCTCTGGGGATTCAGAGTTTGTACATTCGATGAATTGTAAAAGCTGTAAATTTATTTTGAGCCGTGTGTAAGCGATCTGCTTCCAGGGCCAGGCTTTAAATCAACTGAACTCACTATGTGACATTTTATTTTAAGTTTCACAATGCCAAGAATGCCAGGTCTAATGGCTTCAACAAATCTGAAGTGATATTTTTTTTTTATAATAATAAAAAAGTGCACAGCTTCGGCTGAAAGGCCATACCATAGTGGTTAATCAGTGTCAAGCCTGTAAGGCAAAATGAATAGAACACTGATTCAGTCACATATATTATTACATCAAAATTAATTTATTAAAATATACATACAGTGCTGGGCACTATTATTGGCCCCCCTGGTTAAGATGTGTTCTTTGGCTTCTAATAATATATATTTTTTTTATTGCAGAAGCATAATCTCACACTGCAAAATTGTAGAAAAAGCTAACCTATAACTCATGTGAATTTAAAATGATTGAAAAATACAATAATACCCAACATGGGAAAGACAAAAGAACACCCAATTCACCACATGAGGCGGATGTGTGTCGACCTTCATAAGTCAGGTACCGGCTACCAAAAATAGCCACTTGTCTTCATTTCTACAGTCAGAATAATTATTAAGAAGTTTAAAACTAATGGAACAGTGACAAACAAGGCCGGACGAGGACCCAAGTTTATCTTACCACCACAATGAGGAGGATGGTAAGAGAAGTAAAAAAAAAAAAGTCTTCAAACCTTAGAGAACTGCATCAAAAAGTGGCACCTTGGAGTCACAAAGTTTCCATAACAACCATCAGATACTGTCTACACACCAAAACCCTCAGTGATGGTGGACAATAGTTTTCTACAATGACAAATTTAATCTACTCCCTTTCAGATAAACTTCTTTCAGATAAACTATGTTATACTTTATTTTTAATTTCACAACTCCAGGAATGCCTTACATAAATATCAATTGAGAAGGCATGAACTCAACTCAGAATCGCTAGTATCATTAAAATAATATTAAAGTAAATGGAAAGAATAATAAAGAGTAAAGAACATGGATGGACAAAACTGTACAAAATTAAACCTGTGATGATGATGATGATCTTCTCCAAACTAACTCAGAGTCAACCCTGGGTAGGAATTCAATCCAAACACCTTTAAAACACCCTATGGTGTTTGATGTGATGCTGACGGTAATTCAAGTTCTATTTTTATCATTTGTTTCTTTTTGTTGTATGTAAAGGTTTTATTTGCTAAACAGATCTTACCAAGAACCTCTACTCCAAGCGAACATGCCAATTTTCTTGCTCCATCTGACCCAAAGATGTGTGTCTGGTGGTTGCAATGAGGACACTGGAAAACACTCATGTTTTGAATCAATCCCAGGACCTACAAAACAAAAAACGAAAGAAAATAACAAAACTTTTGAAATCTTTAAACTAGAATTCAATATGTAAAATGTTCAGTCATAACAACAAACTTCCTCATTAAGGATCATACTAAGAGCAGAAGAATTTGCCAAATGTTTATGTACGTTAAAGGTTTCATTGATCAGCAATTTCCCATTAATCTGGACATTTTATCAAAACACTAATAATGATTTAAACTGTGGTTTAATAAACAATGGAGTATTGCCAAAATTCCTCACTTATGTGCACGCACATGCCCAGTGAGACCTTTCAACAAATTTATTAAGAGATTATTAACAATAAATCACAGTCATACAGCCATCTTTCCATGAACCCTGCAGAATGTGGGAAGGATTAGTGGTGGAGAATGATCAGCCCTTCAGACAGCACATATTTAAGTGGAACAAACACATCTGAATGTTTTTATTTTTTAATAAAAATTTAATTACCTCAAGTAGCAATAATATTATACTTTTCCTGAATGATCTTATAATCTTATTAAATAATAATAATAATAATAATAATAATAATAATAATAAACCAGCCACCAGTCATGCTCACGCATTAATATGGTGAAAAATAAGCCGGTTCGGTTGTCATTCCCAAACTTTAAAAAAATATCCAGTTCTGTACAGTATGTACTTTTTTTTGTTTAAAACAACTGCCACAGACTTGCAGAACAACTTAAGAGAACGAGAGGATATACTTATATTTGTATTATATTGTCAAAATGCATAATGTACTTTTAAAAAAATCTAGTGTTCCGGGCAAAATATTTGCTGCGAGGTTAAGTCCATATTTCGAAGCCTAATACATAGGAAAAAAAGCAGCTGGCTCCTCCAGTCCTCCCACGGCATTGCTGAAATGTTATGATTGCAATCCTTCATTGTTCCATGGTCATGATTCCTGCTCTATTAGTCCTGGATGATGAGATCACCCCGTATGGCTCAATCACCTCTGGATTTGTTTTTACAATTTAAGCACTGCATTTTTGTTAAGAGACCCAAAAAAAAGAAGAGTAAAAAGCTTCGTCTTTCATCTCATCTTTCTATCCCAGTCAGTCTTTTTCATTCATTGAATGCTATAGAACATTCTGAAGTTGGTATTCCATTGTTAACATCGCCAGTTTTCTTTAGTCAGTTTGTTAGTATCAGGAATTAAACTGCTCGCCTCAACCATAGTTCTTTTGACTGAGCTTTCCACTTTACAGCCACAAACATCTGGAAATCATTCACATCCGCATGGTTTACTCCACGTGTTTAACAGATGCTTCTTGAGTCTCACCGGCACGTTGACCTTGCGGAACATCTCAGCACCTCTACGTGCATCCAACAACGCGATGTCCTGTGGGGTGGACACGATAACAGCACCTATAATATAAAGCATATATAACGTACGATAAAAATTCTTAGAGCCTTTGGTAGTGAAGATCTTTTAGATGTTATAAAATAAAGTGACAGCAGAATATACATTTTGGAGTTTTACCGCATTCCCGTCCTTACTATGCTCTCGGATCCTGTGTCGGCTTTTAAGTCAGTCAGAAATCATAGTAATGTCAATTTCTACAGCTGGGCTTAATTTATGAAACACTTTAAGCTTCACATTACATTTTTAAAGGCACTCCATCTCCATGTTTTATATAGGGCAGGAGAATAAAAGATATAAAATACCTGGCAGAAGTGATGTCATCATGCTTAAGTGTCAAGTGTCATGCCTTTAATCCATGGTCATTAAAATTAACTTCACACTATTTTATCAATTTCAAGAGAATACCACTGCAGCAAATAAAGAAATTAAATAGTGTCATCATAGACTTTCTGACGACCAGGTTGTCTAGTTGGCTAGGTCAAACATTTTCTGTGTAAAGTATTACACAGATGTATGCGTTGCTTCTTAAAGAACATGCACATGAACCCAATTTTAACCAAAAACCAATGTCACCATGTTTTTTTTTTTTCTTTTCCACACCAACTTTCGACAGATTTCCTCAGACCACTACACAAAACTTATTGTTGGTATTATGGAACTAAACACTAATACGGGTAAAAATTACTGGACACATGAAAGATGATCAATTTTATTTTATTTACCTGCGATTGGGATGTTCTGTGTGATGGAAAGTTGTACATCCCCCGTTCCAGGTGGCATGTCAATTACTAAGTAATCCAAAGAGCCCCAGTCTACCTAAAGGCGTAATAAAACAAAATCGAGCAAAACAAAGAGGTCAGAGGAAGTGTAAAATTTGATAAGCATTACTCTTTTAAAAGACATGATGTCACCACTCTGCGAAACAAAAACACCCTGACCGACAGAAAGACTCACAAGTTCACAAGACTTTTTTTTTTTTTTTTACACATTTACAGGTATGGGTTCAGTTTCACCTCTATGTGCAAAGAAAATATTAGATGAATCGACTTTTCCACTGGATGAATTTTATTCCAGTTTGGGTCCATCTGCTGCGTTAACTAAAAACGCAAAAAACTCATAGATTCCAGGGTTTTGCTCTTTTGCCATAATACAGCTTCAAAAATCATTTACCTGCTTCTTAAAGGCAGATGTTGGCACCTCTGCACTTGGCTGATATAACTGTATGCTGAATAAACAATTAATTTTACTAGTTTTCTAAGCTTTGTTTATGGGAAAAACATGAAGCGGACAAATCACAGATTTTGCCCACACCTGTCTAAGGAGCTTTTCAATGGCGGACATGACCATCAGACCCCTCCACACAATAGGTGCTGTATCTTCAACCAGAAAGCCCATGGACATACTGAAGAAGGCAGAGCAGACAAGCAATTAGACCGGCTCACATTCCACAGTAATTAGTCTAATTTATTTATACACTTACCAAGGGATTCCAAAGTTCATAAGAGGTCTCATTAAGTTGTCTGAAAATGAAATGAAGAGAGATTTATATGTAAATATATACAAACACCTGCTTAACACAGTGTTGTGATGCTCAAACAAATGTGTCCCTGTGGTACCTTTCTCTTTGTGTCTTTACTGTCTTTATGGCTTTATATAAACTCACTGAACACTTTATCAGAACACCTGTGCACTGTACAACCATGTAATCGTTCAACCAAGTGACAGGAGTACATGCATACAACCATGCAGATTAAAAACAAGAGCTTGTAATTGTTCAGAACATCAGGATGCAGAGAAAATCCGGGCTTAGATGTTGGTTCCAAGTGAGCTGATTTGAGTATTACTGAGAAAGTTAATATGCTGATTTAAAAACTCAAATGAAATGACTCTTTGGTGAGAAACACAGAAAAGAATGGGCAGCCAGCTTCAGGCTAATAGAAAGGCTACATTCACTCTTTACAGTCATGGTGAGCAGAGAAGCATCTCAAAACACATACACACACAGTAGGATTATAAGGTCAACCAAGAATTCAGATCTCAGGCTACTGGACCATAAACCACATCTTTTTACAATCGTAGTGTACAAGTGGTCCTAATAAAGCGGCTGGAACAATAAGTGTATATTTTAAAGGTCTTGTGTTACCACCTGATATCACCTACTGTCTGTTAATTCTGGGTTTCCTCTGAGATTCATCAGCTTGGGGACTGAGGGCCCGTAGACATCAGCATCTAAAAGACCCACCGTCTTACTCTAAAAAAACAAAAATACAAATGTCAAGCCAGGTCTATACACGTAATATTTTAATATCTGAATATGGATGGGTCTGGGAGGTGTGTAGTACCTCGTCGTTAGCCATAAGTCCAAGAGCAAGATTCACTTTAAAGAGAAGAGTAAAGGCGATCAAAACACAACACAATCTCAATCTGGCAGACACCAGTGTGTTTTGACATCATCATCATCATCATCATCACAGATTACAGAGGCAGGTTATTAGATCAGGTATTTAAATTCTTGGCCCTTGTGTTTTCTGTAATCATATCTAACAGGGTGACAACATGCATCATGACAGAGAAAAATTGACAATGTGCGTTGTGGGAACGTGCAATTAACATTGTGGGACTCCGCAATTTATTCATTATGCATCAAATGCAGGGGGTCTCAATATGCTCAACCCACAGAGCTGATGAATATGCAGCATGGAGAGCACTCGTGCCTGACAGCCCTCTGGATCACAACAAACATACAGGCAATATTCGTTGCATGGTTACCCAAGCTTGTTATAACACTTAAAAAGAGCTCTTAAGTCACTTTTTAAGCAACACCTGTTTGGTGAAGCTGCGATTTCTGAAGCTCTAAAAACAGGCTGTGGAGCTTTAGGCTCTGCTGTGGAGCTCATGATGTTTCCGTGGGTTATTTTTCCTTTAGGTCAGAGACTATGTTGAATGTTCATTTAATAAAATTTTATTGATTTAGCTATTTTTAACAATCTCTAGTACATTTTGTTTACAATTTTGAATCTTTGTTTGCAGCAAATTCTTATTTAAATACAGTACCAGGCAAAAGTTTGGACAGAAGTTTGGATTTATTTTCTACATTCCAGAACAAAACTGGATTTCTTTAACACTATGAAATAACACATGGAATAAGGTAATTAAATATCAACAACAACAACAACAGTAAGTTGCATTTTATGACATGAAGGTCAGCTGTTCTGGAATAGGTCCTGCAAGAACAGTATTGTCAAGTGCATTTGCGAAACACATCAAGCACCATGCTCTCATGAAGACCATCTCAGGAAAGCAAGACCAAAACATACCTCTGCTGCAGAGGCTCATTTAAAGTTACCAGCCTCGAAAAATCACCAGTTAACAGCACCTGAGATTAGAGCCGTTTGAAGTCTTTACAGAGCACAAGTAGCAGACACGTCTGTCCAAAGGAGATTAATGCATATTTAATGCATATTTTACAGTGTAGAAAGAAAAAGAAATCACAAAAGAGTATGGAATTAGGTGTGTCCACAATTTGGCAGGTAGTGTAGTTTTACAGAGACAAAAATGCACACTCCATTTGCAATGGTTATGAAATTAAAAAAAAGACTCTAATTCTTGTTTGCTTCATTTAATTTGTTCAAAATAAATTACAAAAAGCGAATAAAATCCTTTTATCCTTATCCCCCCCCCTTTTTTTTTTTGTTATGTTGTGCTAATTAGTCCTGCTGGGGTCCCTGATTACACTCGGTAAATGATGAGGCTGTATATTCATCATTTAATGTGATCACTATAAGTGATATCAATGAAACAGTGAAAAATTAGATTTTCAAAACATCAAGCATAACATACTCAACAATGTGCCCATTTTGGACTCTGTGCTCATTCATACAGTAAATAAATAAAGCTCCTCTATATACATTGTGCTGTGTTGAAGTGTCCTATTTGTCTCTTGCACTTTCATGCTGAAGTTCAGATCTATTATTATGCAGCACACTTTTCTTTTACACCACATCAAAGTTTGAGCAGTCCTCAGGAGCACATCTCCGGTAAACATCCACCGCCACATGAAATGCTCGAGACAAATGACAGTAATCTTTGTGAAAGTCATTTATTACTACAGCTCTAGGAGTGCCTTTATATAAAAACCTACAAACACTTTGGCTCGACCAACAGTAACAACACTGAAGAGGAGAACGGAAATTAAAACAAGAAAAAGTGAGAGAGAGATGTTGGATCGGGTCGTGGCAGAGATGACGCTGTAGTCTTGTGAATTGTTGTCTTTTACTAAGAAAAGAATACTTGCTGCAGGGACGAGGCTATATTGGATTAGACATTTTTGACTGAGTACATGCCACCAAACAAAAATGCGTTATATTTACAAATAATGTTACTCAAGCATTATTCATAAAATAAATCGCCAGTGGCTTCTGAAAATCAAGTGAATACCATGAAAGCTGATGTCATGCGTACCTGCTGTGGTAGATTTGCCAACGCCTCCTTTTCCTGAAGCAACAACGATGACCTGTTTAACACCAGCTACAGGCTTTTGCTTAGGAAGGCCACGCGCCATGTGAGCCCTTTGCCTCTCCTGCTGTTTCTCACCAGCAGCTGAACTCTAATAAGTAAAAAAAAATAACAGTAGTAGCACAACAGTGCATCTAGACTTGACAATGTTTAAAGTGCATCTAAGGCGGTCGACACAAGATCGATCGAAGACTCAGTGTGTTGAGTGTGTACGTGCTAGCAGTCTGTAGAATACATGCTAAAAGTGCCCAGATGTAAATGAGCTCATTATTTGAAAAGCCTGGATGCTGATGGTGCAGATTAATTGTAAATAATCCTCTAATTTCACAGATTAGTGAAGGACAATGCAAGAAATGTAGATCTTTATTTTCTTTCTTTTCTTTTTTTTTTTCAGCTTGTTTTGTCATTTTCTCAGCCAGGAACGCATCACTGCCACCAGCTGCAACCCAGCTGCTCAGTTCTGCCCCTTTTTCCTAAATGATAAGCCACAAGGCATACATAAAAAAAAAAAACAAAGAAAAAAAAAAAAGAGTAAGAAATGGTGTCCTTGGAAACACGACTACATTTAGACTGACATCTTGTACTTGGCTACAGTCCTAAAATGAATACAGACAGAAACGCAATAAAATACATACTGTACAGTTCTTATGAGAAAATTCCCAAACACACCGATCATCCATAACATTAAAACCAGTAACGTTAAAGCCTCCTAGGTTTTGAGTTTGCCTTGTGCCACCGGGGTGACGCTGGCCCCTCGGGGAATGGTTCTGCATGATTATGTTGGCACACTGGCAGCAGATCCTTTGGGGGCTAAGGGTTGCAGGGTGGGGACTCTGAGGACCAGGTTTGTTTATTCAGGCGTCCCATGGGTGCTCAATCTAATCCGGATCTGGGAAATTTGGATTCCAGGTCGGCAGTCTTTTTTAGAAAAAGTTTTGTGCTGCATTGGCTTTTCTGTGGAATGGAGTCAGACAGGCTGGGCATTGATCCTCATGGGAATGGGTGAACCTTGGGTGCCCATGATCGTGCCACCAGTTTACCGCTGTATAATAATATAATGGCTGATGGGTGTAAATCAGTTTTGAAGATCATGTAAAAGCAAGTAAGCCAAGACCATGGTTAATTGCTGGAGTAAATTTCATGTAACACATTCTTAAGATTAAAATGCCTGTTTCTAACCATAAAATGACCCAAATTCACAAAAACATTTTGATTGAATAAATTCAGACTAAAATGAACAAGAAACACATTACATAGGAGATTATATATATATATATATATATATACCAGTGCAAAAATGTTAACACAGAAAGAGAAACAGACCGGCAACTTCGTCTTTCATGGACAAAATGCAAGACTGTTCAGCCCCAGCTTTTGCTACAGCAGTTGACTATCATTCAAATAGTAGATTCATAACTATATGAGAAAGGTTGAATATCATAGATTTGTTTACGCTGCTTTCGTAAACATGTTTGTTAGCAAGGCTTATTTAAAATTTATTTAAAATTACATATACACATAAGTTCAAAATGTGAATGCTCAACTCAAAATAGTTCATTTACAGGAGATATTTGTCTCAGGTATGTTAGTAATAGCCTTGAAGTTTCCAGGGTGATATCGGTGATGGATACAACAAAAACACACTTTTGGTGCTGATTTTATTTATTTATTTATTTTTATGTTATACAAATACAGTCAAACAGAAAATGTATGTGCCAAAAACACTACTTCTGAAGTTTATGCAACATGGAAGTGATCAATCTTGCTTCCCTAAAAATTTCATGTTGCTAACTTTAGCCGGTTCTTGGAGAGATGATTTTATATGTGCTACAAAAATGGCCATTTAAACTGCAAATTATTCATATTTCTTTATGAGTATTGATATTAATTTTGGTGTACGCTTCTAGAAGCATATGACGTGTGAAACTGTTGCGTAAACGAAAGCATTCCATGCAAAATTAAGAATTAAGAAAAGATCAATAATGTCTTTAACCATGTCAAATTCATGTTGCAATATCTTAACAATTTTGCATTTTAGAATAATACACTTTTTCAGTTTTATGTCTTTTCATGTAAAATGTAAATTGGCCAAGTTTCACAACAATTTGAATGTTTTAACTAAAAAAAAAAGTCACGGACACTACATAACAGGGCATGAAACTGTATTCAGCAAATGTTTCTTTTTCACTGATTAAAATATAAATGTGTATGTATATTTACAAAAAAAGACTGGGAGTTAAGAAGCATTAAGTATAATCTAGATTAAGTAATTAATTATCTAGCCATCCATCCATCAATCCATTTATTTCTCTATCAAAATCTCAATACATTTGGTAATAAATAATAAAAAGTTGCCAAAGTGACAAAGACACCAGCTTGGCTAGCATGTGTTCTGTCAGCTGCTCAGACCAAGCAAAATATTTATGGCAGCTCTTACAATGTTTGATGATAACTGCCCGAACAATTTTTGAAATCAAATTTCTGCCTTCAGATTATTCTGTGAGCTTGTGAGGAACAAAAAGTCATCCATGCACACTAATTGTACTTTCGTGCTTTACATTTCCTCATTTTATTTCCTTCTTTTGAAGAAACATGGAAGGGATTTAAGTTAAAAAAAAAAATGCATCAGAGGAGAAACACCAAATCCGACATCAGACATGCTTGCTCAATTATCATTCTTTAAACAAATGCTCACATGTATTTATTGTCATGTCCATTCATTTTTCTATGCATTATGATCTGTGTAGTTTTTTTAATCTGGCACCTGCCTTACACTTTTCTGTATTTGCACCTTATGTAGTCTTGCATACTGTTGTGTTTTGCACAATATATTTCCAATTTATTTTCATTTGTATCAGTTCCAGTGTACACTGCCTGGCCCCCAAAAAAAAAAAAAAAAAAAAACAACACT
>JAOTQY010000002.1:7435348-7446168 GCA_026413445.1 Dolichallabes microphthalmus
AAAGCATGAATTAGAATAGGTACTTTCCTATTATTTTCCACTATTTTCCTCCCGTTCATTGCGCCCCACCTGTCATGTCTGTATGCCCCACACTTTGAGAACCACTGCTCTAGTTGAAAATGCCTTGATAATTCCGATGTCGAGGGAGAATGGCCAGATTGGTTTAAAAAAGGCAACAGTAACTCAAATAACATCTCGTTGCAACTGAGTTATGATGAATAGCATCTTTGAGCATACATATTGGATGTACAGCCCTCCAGCCGGTCTCCTTCAAGGTTCAACAAGTGTGTATCAGCTACACATTTAAGAAAAAGGCTCCAATTTTATTATTTAAAAATTTGCTCTATTGCTTTTTATATTTAAGTATTTATTTTGGGAATATATTTACTTGCTTCCAAAACACTTTCATTTATGATGGTTCCTATCTGGACTAATTATATTTGGACCATATAATATGTAAGTAGGATTAAACAAGGATGATTATGGCTCTTTAAATAGTTGAAGTTTTATTGGGCCTATATTGAGAGGTTTTATCTTAGAATTGTCTAAATCTGTATTGTATTGTGTACAATTGCTAGACTAAAGCTCCTGGTGGTGCTTTGATAGATTAATCGTGTTAATTTAAATCTCAGAGGTCTCCAAAATGTGCCTGTTAATTTTCCAGCTGAAATACAGCTCGGATCCTGCATTCTGGCATGCCTGATTTTCCTTCTGCTTCACGTCTTTCTAATACCATTAGAAACATCTATCTAAAAACATTATTAGTTCTGATGAAAGAGAAGGACTAGAGATGTAGCTCGGTATCAGCCCTGTTTTACTTTTTTTTTTTTACATCACTAAAAAGGTGAAATTTGTGGATGTCATAATAATAAATACTCTGATTTCCGCACACAGTGGATTTGTTGGTACTAAAAGCCAATACACGCCAATACAGTTTTGCAGTATTATCCTAAGAGTCTAAATCCAGCAAACAAGCTGTGAATTTTGCATAATTTGTCACATTTAAGTTATTGAGGTCCTAGCTCATGTCATGCGGTGTGCATGTTATGGGCTTGTGACCTTTTAAGCTCAAGTGTACTTTGCACAGCCACAGACACCCTACAAGACGTAGTTATTGAACTTTAAGTATTAGACCCTGCATGAAGTCATTCCCATTTTTGTGATTTATACAGATCACTTATTCCGTTCATAATAGCTACAGATGTCCTCCACAAATGTTTGGCCATATACTGTAGTGTATATCCAGAAAACTGATTGTAGTTATTGATAAATTGTAGTGTTGATGTCTCCGTCATATTGGAATTAACCAGGGAGTCAAGACTCAATGATTTCTTATATAGAAACAAAGCATTAGAAACTTTTTAATCATTAGACATTAAAAGCTTTTAAATCCAGACTGAAAACTCACTTTTTTCACTCGCTTTTACACCTGGCTGAGACATTTGATCCCTTTTATTCTTTTTTATTATTTATTTCATCTTTTTTTATATTGTTTTTTAAATGTGCTATAAATAAATTTGATTTGACTTGACAAAGCAACTGGTATTATCTACGCTTATCTTTTTTTTTAAGTTGCTCAAGAAAGATGTATGTTCTTTATTTCTCTCTGTAACTTTACCCACAATTGTAGTGTCCTGAGTCCTGTAGTGCCTTTTTTGAAGAAAAAAAAAAAAAAAAACACTGATGTGTCTTTTTTTTATTCCCAGCCAAAGAAATGACGAGAGGGAAATTCCTTAACATCCTGGAGAGGCCGAAGAAATGAAGACTGAAGAATGTCCTGATTGTGTTCAGACCTATATCAAGAGTAGCAAAATAACAGTGCCATGATCTGTAACATTTGAAAGCTTAGTCGGATAAATATATTTATATATGCAGAGTTACTGCTTTATTGGGTACATGTGCAGGTATTGACCATTTTATCAGGCAAATTTGCGCTGTAGGTGCCGTGTCTAGATTAGTAATTATTACAGACTGTAGCTGATCTGTTGATATGTACAGTTTGTCAGCCATAGGATCTCGGCTAACTGGGAATCATTCAAGCGCATGCGGTGTAGCAGTGACACTGGGCCAGTAGTAGTGTAGTGTGTGTGGTGCTGGTGTGTAGAAGGTCAGGGAACAGGGGACAATACTATCCAGCCAACAGCATCCTGTGGTCAGAAATATCTAAAATGCTGCTGAAGAATAACACAAGCTATCATCGAGCACAATCTATGGTGCTGTCATTACTAGCAAAACACACACTATCACGTCAGTGTGACTGTCATGCTGAACATATTACATGCGATCAGATCAGCCGTGGTCTTATGTTCTAGATTCTTTATTATTACTAGATGAGGATGGGATACAAGACACCCTGTATGGTAGGTGTACCTGATAAAATGGCCAACAGGTGTAGTTACAGGCATGGCACGCTGATGCAAATTCCTGTACATTTAGATTGTGTAAAATATTTTTGATTGTTTTTCCTTAGTTAAATGCTTGTTTTTGTTTGTCTGCTCTGTATATTTATTTATTGACTAAATTACAATTATTTCCAGTTAACACTATTTGTTAATAAAACATTATTATTTTTGATTATTAATGGGTTCAGAGTTGTTTTAATATTTAAGTGCTACTAATAGATCTTGTTTCATTGGTATTTATTGTTATTTTCAGACTTCAAGATATAATAAAGTGTTCAATGACCCTCATAAAAAGAAAACTTTCATAAAACAAAGGCAGTTTATGCAGCACTGTGAAAATTTTAATTAGGGCAATAACGTCATGCCTGTGCCGCTCCATAGACTCGTCCCATTAGGATTCCGCTTCCCCGCTAGTGCTAGGGCATTTCTGCAGTTCGATGTGAATTTGAAGTTTTGAGGCCCCTGACACAAAACATTTCATAAAAATAATATTGCTCATTGTCATCCATGTTAATAAGATGTGACATAATTACTAGGGCCATTTCTTCTCTAATTAGCACACTTCCAGGGACAGTGAAGCGAGTGGTCTCATGGAAAAGGAAATCGGACAGGCATGCTGAATAGGAAACAAAAGAACGCTGCGGCCGGTGTAATTAGGTGAGACAATGGGCAGAGCTGTTATTGGCTGTAGATGTCGAAGAGGCTTCAGTTATGGTTGAGATCCTCTTGCTCCTTTCAGCTTAAACAGCTTTGCCGCTCACCTCCCTAATACACACACCCCTGTTTGTCTTTGCTTACTAACACAGCACCAATCACACTGGTGTCTTTCTAAAACCTAAGTGCCTTTTCTTCAGGTTTTTCCAACATACAGTAGCATGACATTTTCCTGTCACATTGTTTATATTTTTTATTATTTTAATTATTTTTATATAAGCTCTGACAAAAAATGGTTGGATAATTTTACTTTTTTTTTTTTACCCCCTGACATTTAAGGTACTTCATATGACATCAGTGACCGATTTATTAGGTTGCTTATTCACCTGCTCGTTATCCAATCAGCCAATCATGACAGCACAGTGCATAAAATTATGCAGATACAGGTCAAGAGCTTCACATCAAATATCAGAATGGGGGAAATGTGATCTCAGCTTTTCACATGGCATGACTGTCTTAGAGTGGCTGGTTTGAGTATTTCAGCACCTGCTCATCTGGGATTTTCTATAAATTTTACAGAGAATGGTGCAAAAAAATAACTTGTAGGCCATCCACCCAAAGGTTTGATGTTTTCTGAGTTTTTTTTTTGTTTTTTTTTACCCTGTTCTCACAGCTCTTGACCTGAATCTGAATCCTTTTAAGCATTGTAGTTCTGCCACATGGATGTACAGATGTTAAATGGTTGACAAGTTGATGTTGATGCAGTAATTTAACTTTTCTACCAGTATTTTCATGTCATTTTAAATAACTAAAATCATGATAAATTTATTGTAAATGATTGCTGCTATTGTAAATGTCTGTGTGAGAGAGTTGCACTTGTTGAAACTGATGGTTGCACATGTTGAATTTGATTTCACTGTCACACCAGCAGATGCAATGAGCCGTGTGAGTAAAGCACGCCAAGTCTGCTGTGGTTCATATAATGGCCTCCGGCACTAGTAGCCTGCTATCAACAGGGTGTTGTTCAGACAGCAGCCTTAAAACAGGCCCTGTTGCCCACAGAGTGGTTGTCTCCTGGATGGGGGAAAACCCAGAAATCCCAGCAGAGCGAAAAATCCACTGCCCTGACCTCACTGAGCCCCCGTGCCCTGACAAACGTCAATCCAATGTGCCCTCAGGCCTTTAATTAGCTGTCAATTAGTGCAAATTAATCAACTCCTTGCCTAATTAAGCAATGCCGACAGGCAGTTTCCAAAAACACCATTGTGAAAGCACCATGAGAAAACTGGAGCTAGTAAACTCTCTCTCTCTGCTTTTGTGGGGTCATTAAACCCCTGACAGAACACAGAGGGAAGGGGAGGGGAACTCTTCACTGAGTGTTTGGATTATTGTTTTGACTCAGCACAAGGTGTCTGCTGCTCTTTCTACTTTCAGTTAAGGTTGTTTAGGGCACTACAGCTGCCAAATTTTGCTTTATTAGTTGTAAGAAACACACCTACCAGCACTTCAACCTGGTCGTAGGACTCTCTTTAAAGTCTGTCAAATCAATGGTTCATTTTCGAACAATTTTCAAAACTAAAGATAGAGCTGTGCTCAGAATTAAATCTCATCTACAACCTTATTCTACATAGTGCACTCTTGTCATTTGTCTGGCAACAGAGTATGAAAGCACTAAATACAGGCCTTAAAACAATTCATCACTTCTAATAGGACAGTGGGCCAAACATAGACAAATGGCTTACAGCCACGATCTCTCATTTAGATTGTCTGACATGAGCATATCAGACTCTAGCAATCTATGTATTGGGGTTGGGCTAATGCAGCACCCTGTCCCTAACCACAGCCCATATCATGTTTGTTACCTTCTAGTGACCTTCCCTCTGAGTGAATGTTCTTTCCCTACTCAGAAAGAAAAATAGCTGTCAACTGTTTCAAAATATGCTCGTAAACATGATTGGTATGCGCTGCGTTGTGTGCTACTGGTAAGGATTATTCCAACAGTCAAAGTCTGCATTCATGTGCTATGGACAAGGCTCTATTTTGCTGTCTTCATATTTTATCCATATTCCCAGTAGAGGCTGGTTCGCTTGTGCAGTGCTGGATAAATTTTAATTATTGTCTCAACATTTAAAGCTTGGCATTACAATACTGTTTTGCATTTTGCAGCTCAAAAATAAAATTCATGCTGCAGTGCTTTATGAATGTGCAGAACGCTGAGAACAAAAATAACAAATTATGCAACAGCTGTTTGCCTTTTAATCTGAAAGCCATCAGATCTTGCAGCCATTGATGGGCTACCCAATCTTCACGAATGACTGAACTAAATCTTTCCATAATCTGCAGCTTTATCAGTCTGTCCTCTTATGCATGCAAATCAGGAAGCGCCCATTTCCCAGTGTGGATGGTTTATCAAAAGCTGTGAGGCTTTTTCACCCTTTTACAATAAGCAGCAAAGCCCAGCTCAGATTAAGATAGAAGCGTGTTTGTAATTGACAGCTGACTGAATGAAAATATGGCTTTAACTTGACTGGATGATGTGTCATTAGCATATTAGCAGAACATTGATTTCTTCATTAACGGCAATGAAATTTCTGTTTAGTAGCTTCTAATTAGTTACAAATGGTCCAGTTGTAATTCTGGATGTAACATCTTGCTTATGCCTATATAGTTTGGTCAAGAATTTAAGATATATCATGTGAAACTAACGCATAAAATTTATACTCTTGGTTTTTAGATACTTCACAGTATATGTCACATTTTACATGTAGTGGACGTTTCACATGAGGTGCAATTGTTTATTTTCAGATATTTTTTAAAAGATTATTTTGTTTTGTGTGGTAATTTTTCAAAATGTATGGCATGCAAGGTGATTTTTTCTGATATGATTCTCTCAAATGGATCATAAATTTTGTTATGTAATTACGTTTTACTTGAACAATTTGAGGGCTTATGATGTTCTTCACATCCTAGCATGTATTTGTTGTGCCCCAGGGTTCACTCAGGAATGCGATAAAAACACACACACACACCTTATTGCTTTGATGACTTTTTGCCTCATGAATGTTCTTTAACATTTTATATTAGTTTCATTTGTGGATTATTATTTATTTGGTAGTTACAACCTTGTCCAAGCCCATTGTAGCCAAGTTCCCTACATCCACAGTTGTCTTTAGTCTCCATATATAACCAATAAATAACCCAGTGTGTGTCTTATATCTTAGAAATCACTGAATCAATTCATATATTTACACCTACTTTTCTAATTACTGTAGAATTAAATGGCCATCTCTACTAATTACCATGGCGACATGCCAGTAAAGATTTAGCACGGCCTGCTAATTGAATAACGTCCCATATGGGCAAAATATCACAGCTTTCCTGTGTTTTTCCCCTTTTAATCTGATAAGCTCCAGAAATGTCTACATTATTACAGCTCATCTTAATTTGTAATTAATAACCAGTGCGCGTTAGACAATGATATCACCAAACTCGTTCGTCGACCGACTGATAAAATGGCGCCGGGGTGATTGTCTACCTGCACACGTCACTTTCATCAGGGCTGGAATTCTCGCGGGAATTTACGCGCCGGACGTAAAAACGCTCAGCCACGCGTCTCTGCTCCGCCGCCATCACACGCGAATCGTGACGTTTATTTATGCATCAGCACATGGCACTTTGATAAGATTTCTGTTATCTCGGTCTTCATCAACGTCTCGCTGCTCATTTCCATAAATTATCTTCTAGTAATTATCAGGCCAGATGTCCAAATTGTGGCACAAATGATCTCCAGTCGAAACAAATCTCACTGTAATTTGGTAATAGCTGATTAGACAGTCTGGGCTATTTAGTAATAATAATAATAATAGTAGTAGTAGTTTGTGTGTTCTCACAAATCACATATAAAAAAATATTTAAAAAAATAATAATGGTTAAAAGATATTTCAAGATGAAAAATATATGCCCCTCTTCTGACGTCATATGATAAGCATCTTTACTAGCATAAGTACTGGCATTTTTAGTGAAAAATATTACTCACACTTTGCTGCTGTTTTTGATCCTCTATAAAACAAATACTCGTAATTATCTTCACTAAAAAAAGAAGTTAGGTTTAACCATACATTTAAATATCCTATATTAAGTCAACACCCCACCTCTTTAATTGTGCTTATGTGAGCGTGAGTAATTCGGCGTCAATCTCATGTTAAAAAGCAGCAGCAGGTCTGCCTGTAAATTGCAGCAAATTAAGCTGATTTATGTTATCGAAAAATCCCGGCCAATTGATGTGATTATAGCTGTATCAAAGCAGGGTGACAGACAGATGAGCCAAGTCCTGAAATGAGACAGGGTTTTCCAGTAGATTCTGTTTTAAGCAGGGTGTCCTTAAAGCCCAAACGGTTTAAAGCTTTTAATCGGCTCAACAATCACAAGTCAAGTGGAGAACTTCTGGGGTTCAACCTGCTTTCGTTTTCGCAAAATTTAATACAGAAAGCTAATCTGCACATCTTTAATCCCCCCCCCCCCAATCGACATCGACCAAAACTAAAGAAGCACAGCACTTTATGAGCCAGTAGCTTCGTGACAGAATATCTCAGTATGCAGGTTGTTCCCCGTGTTGTTGAATAGAGTTTGAGTAGAATATCGACAGTATTTCGATGTGTTCTACTGGATGTTGTGTCTGTCTCTCTGTGTTTGATCAATGTGACATTCAGCTCCTGAGTGACTCTTTAATCATATCAGAAACAATCATGTGCACTTTGTTTCTGACCTCTTGTGTCATTATCATATTCCTTTTTTTATTTTTATTTCGTCCCCAGGACAGTTACGGACGGGCCAATGTCATTTTCTGACATCAACCAGTTGTCATGTAGATTGGTTCTGGAACGGAATTATTGAAAGTAAGCCAGGATGTGATCATTAGCTTAATAATAAATCCAATGTTAAGAAATATATTTGATATTTCCCAATGTTAAATAAAGACAAAATGTTAATAAGGGCAAAATAATTATGAAACATCTGTTGTTCTTCTTCTTTTTATT
The DNA here is from genome assembly GCA_026413445.1 of Dolichallabes microphthalmus. Classification (NCBI taxonomy): domain Eukaryota; kingdom Metazoa; phylum Chordata; class Actinopteri; order Siluriformes; family Clariidae; genus Dolichallabes; species Dolichallabes microphthalmus. The sequence continues at coordinate 7,443,441 of JAOTQY010000002.1, forward strand.
ATTATTATTATTATTATGTGGCAATTCTATGGAATAAATTGACGCCACTCTAGCTGAACATGTCGACCATTTTTCTGAGATTTTTTTTTATATGAAGTATTTAGCTAAACAAAATCTCAGTTTGACAAACCGATAAAATGCGTATTGAACAGGGGAGACTTGGTGAAATTGTGAGCGGCTTGCTTGCAGGTGATTGGCTGCCGACTTCGGGCATTTGAAGGGATGGACCTTTTGGATAAAAGGAGAATTTCTGGGGGGGATCGCGTGTATTTGCACTGGTGGATTCCTGTGCACAAGGGAAGAGGGGGACTATCCTCAAAGGCACCATGACGGGGAAGGAAGGGGCTGTGCTGACGGAGAGTTTGAACAAGCCGAAAATAGTTGAAAACGGAGGGAATAGTAACCCGCACTTGTCAAAGAGCATTACATCACACGCACCCAGGTGCACAGGCTTCGGCATCCAGGAGATTTTGGGGTTGAATAAGGAGGCGTCATCGGCGCCTCGAAGCGCGCTGGATTCCATCCCCGGGGGCGCGCACTTGCTGGCCGCGCGCTCCGTGCTCGGCCCCGCCGCCGTCGGGGTTGGTATGGGATTCATCGGCCACGGGGGTATTCCGTCCTTCTACAGGCAGCCCTCATTTCTGGAGGTCCTGTCAGACGCGCAGAACGTCCATCTCCAACCTCTCAACAAGACAGCACCTCAGGAGGCCGGAGGGTCTGCCAGCTCAGGTAAGGGTTTGACACACACATCACGGTCCTCGTGGGGCAGATGCTCCATCCTGGTGGTGGTTCTGCCCTTCTACAATTTTTATACATTTATACAAATGCTTGCATGTGCATCAATAGGAAACATGAGCATTTTTTAATTTGCACTTTTTCTATCCTCTTCTCCATTTCTTTTTCTATTATTACTATTTTTTATTTATTTATTATTATTATTATTATTATTATTATTATACTCATGACTGCTAATTAATAGTAAGTGGCGAGTCAATGGCATTTAATATTTCATTAAATGTAATTTTCGATATCAGCAGAACATTACCATTAAACATTGAGTCATTGATTTATTTTGAGTTAATTGATGTTGATGAGTTCAATAGGCCAGAAAAACTCCACAGAGGCGCTTTTTCTGAAACTTCCACCTGCTGAACATGTTTCTGAATTTTATAGACTCAGAGGATGTTTCTTCGAGTGAACGAAAAACATCCAAGTCTTCCCTGGGCCAGAGCAAGAAGCGAAAGAAGAGGCGACATAGGTAATTATTCAGTGTTTTATTATTTTAAAGAAGCATATACACAGAGATTAATTTAATTATAAACAGACATTTACGGTTTTTGAAACGTTAGAAATATAGGGAGCTTGTAGTAACGATATTAGTATTATAATACTAATACTACTAATATATAAAGTCTATCTATATATAATAACTCTAATAACTAATAGTAATAATTAACTTTTTTAATTAGTTGAGTAATAATTACATAATAACAATTATTATTAGCTCTAGCTGAAATTTATACTGAGATACAGCTAAACTAAGATTTCTATTTATTCTTTGTTACTAAATAAACCCTAAATAATGCTACTATTACACTATTATTATCACTCACTAATAACAGTATAATAGTAGTATTATTTAGATTTCATTAAATAGCCTAAAGAATAAATATAAATCTTAGCTTGTGTACCTCTGTGTAAAATTTCCCCTGGAGAAATTTTGTAGGAGATTAAACAGCAAAAGCTTATAGTTTCGACGGTCGAGTAAACTTGACGTTAGATAAAAGTGAGTGTACATTTAAGTGCTCATTCATGTAGTGTGATTTTAAATGATTATGAGAATCTCACCTTTGTTCGTTGATTTATAAAATAAATAAATAAAATAACGAAGTATTAATGTGCATCTCGTTGCTTTACAACTGAAGCAAATATTATTACTGCAGTTAAAATTCAGGACACATACTGACCTACCAATAGCATTTTAGACCAGATCCCCTCATAATGCAGTAGGCCACAGCGTTCAAACGAAATATGCCTCATTCAAATTATAACTATAAATGTGTCTCGCCGCACCCTGAAATACATTTAACCCCTGGGCCTAAAAAATATCCTCAGCAAGCATTTTAACACTTCTAGGATAATATAGGCCAAAAGTCTTTCTTTTATATTATCAGTTTAGATCAATTAAATTAAAATACATACCCAATAAGCTTGTAATAACGACACCTATTATTACACCTTTTTAAAAGAACCACATCGCGGTGTTATTTTGGGTAGACTAACCAAATAATTATTATTTGCATTAGAATATTGTTTAGTATTGTTGTTTTTTGGTGTGGTTGTTGTTTTGTTTTATTTGTAATTTCAACAAATGTGGGTTATTTCTTATTATGTATATAGGACAATATTTACATCTTATCAGCTGGAAGAACTGGAGAAAGCTTTCAATGAAGCTCACTATCCCGATGTGTACGCCAGAGAGATGCTGGCTATGAAGACTGAACTACCAGAGGACAGAATACAGGTAGACCCCTATGTAATTAGTTTATTTACTAATTGTATAATTTTCTTTAAAAAAAGACAATTGTCGTTTCCTTTCAGACGTTTGGAGCCAAACAATTCAACACGATGATGATGATAATAATAATAATAATAATAATAATAATAATAATAATAATAAAGCCGAAGAATGACAAAGGTGGTTATTATTATTATTATTATTGATGAT
>JAOTQY010000002.1:7446668-7460480 GCA_026413445.1 Dolichallabes microphthalmus
GAATAAAAATAATACTATTTTTTATTATATTTTATTTTATAATAAATGGTGGTAATCTTCCATTACTTTATTCCCGAAAACCTTTCATTACGGTGTCAATTACAAGCACTGTATAATTTTTTAAATTCTGTTTATCCTCATGGCGTAAAAATGATATTAAAAATGCTAGCTCGGTTTCAAAACATGTTGCCCTCAGTCCCCGTTGATCTTATATTTCAAGTATTAGATGTTTGTAAACGTTATGAATCTAAGCTAGTAAATAATTGATTATTTTTTATATAATTGATTTCTTATATATTTAATTTGTTTGGTAAAACGAAATAAAATAATAGCAGTCTCTGATAGTATTAAGTTGGACTGTAACAGTGCTTTGCCTGGATTAAGATACTTTAGCTTTGGCATGAATCCTATGGAGCTTACTTTCACTGATTGTTTTAGTGATATCACAAGTGTTATATAAAATAAAATAACATATTGAATGTGAAAATTTAAGCATATTTTGGCGGGCAGTTTTTCTACATGGTATAAAGATTAATCATAGTTAAATACACATTTGATCAGTTCATAAATGGTGTTTTGTCTTTTCATCGTACAGACAAAAAAAAAGCACATTTTTGAGGACGGTAAAATAAATTCAAATCTGATACTGAAATAAAAACGGTATAAATAAAATGGTTTCGTTGCATCTCTGCCCAATTTCTTTGGTCTGCCACAAACATGAGCTATGCGCATATACCTCTATTGTTCTCTGATGCTTTCATTATAATGATAACAATAATATATAAATTATGGTCTGCATTGCCAGGGTTAAGTTTTTATTGCTGCAAAAAGCGGTCATGCAGTGCAGTATACACTGTCAGGCCTGTGTTTTTGGCTCAGCTTTTGGTCCATCAGGTGGAGTTGCATCAATCAGCACCTAACGACCCTTTAAAGCAATGCTTTCACCATGCTGTTTGGACACATCATTTCTCATCGGTCTCATGATGAACGTAAAATAATTTTGCTCTCGGAGCGCGAGCGCTAACGACCTAATCAAGCAATCAAGGCGGAAGGAGATTGCGTGGTGACCCGAGCCATCCATCTGCCGACGCGCCTTTTTAATCTCGCCCTCATTATGGCTCCTTTCGATGAATAAATAATACGGAAATAAATAAATAAGAGCTGCTTGCAGTCCTAAGTAAGATTAACATGTAATTTTCTCATCTAGTGTAATTAGTTAAATCAGACGAGCCCGCTAAGTTGCGAGGGGAGCGGAGGCGCGGCACGGGACGCCGCAGGTTCAGATGAAATAACTCCATTGAATTTATTAGCGCGGGTCAATGGCGCTGCTCCCCTGGGCGCTGCTCGTTTAATTTCCCGTGATATTTGCCCGCCTGTCCACCATCGATTGGGCCTGAAATTAACTTATTTTTCAATCAGCCTCGGCGTGCCCTAGGGGTCGCTTCTCCTCGCTGTCTCCGCCCGCGTCTCTTTGCCGCGACCGATAACCAATTTCAACTTGCATGAAATGAGAGCCATCATCTAGAGCAGGTAAAAAAAAAAAAACATGCGAAAATGGTTGGATAATTTCTTATCCAATGGGGCTGTGTGGGGCTCGTAGATTATGCCCCGCCCCTTTATACCAAGGGGCGGGGCCACGTGTTGGGTAGCTGCAAGTGAGTTAGAGGACCATCTACAATACTACACCATGCGTGCATGAACATCTGCATTAGCGGTAGGGAGCTATGGCCTGCATGTATTTAATCAACGAACAGAGTAAATTTTAAACTTTTAAGAGTTTAAACTTTAAGATTAAACCCATCCATTCATTGTTTCATGCACTCAGTACATCCATCCATCCATCCATCCATCCATCCATCCATTCATCCAAATCATTCCACTTGTTCTCAATGCAGGTTAACCTTCAAATTTAACCTATCCACAGGTCTGGTTCCAGAATCGTCGAGCCAAATGGAGAAAAAGGGAGAAGTGTTGGGGCCGCAGCAGTGTGATGGCTGAATATGGGCTGTACGGGGCCATGGTGCGCCACTCCATTCCTCTTCCAGAGTCTATACTGAAGTCTGCCAAGGATGGAATTATGGATTCCTGTGCCCCCTGGCTACTAGGTATGTGAACAATCCCCCCCCCTTTTTTTTTTTTTTTTTAATAAAAGAGGTTTGAATCTTGATAATGTTATAGCCAGGACAGCATAAATGGCTCTGCTCCTCTCTGGATGGGAAAATGGCATTCCTCTTTTCCTGTGTGGAGCATCCTTCAATTCTGAATCCTGAGAACAGGTGGAAACTGGCTGTGATTGTCTTACAGTTTTCTCACTACGAAGACATGTTTGCAGTCAGCCAAAAAAATTTATACACACTTTAGGAAAAGATAAATAGTATGATGTAAATTCTATTAATAAAATATTAATAATATATAACGTATAGCAATACATTTATGAATATTATATTTACACAAGTGTTTCTTTTCCTGTAGTGTATGTATACATTTTTTTGGCTGACTGTGTATAAGGCAGTAATGCACCCGAGATGAAATTCATTTGTAGTTTGCTTGTAATTTGACCTTAACACACAAAAAATAACTACCTCGTGTTCATCAACTAATCTTTATTGAGGATGATGATTGTTGTTATTCTAATTATTATTTTTTTATGTTCATTATTATTTTTATTAATATTTAAATAAGTGATTCTACAGTATACACACAGAAAAAGCAGAGTATTAACTGATTAACTGCCTATTAACACCACTAAACTCATTCTACACCTATACTCATGGTCATACTCTTAATGTCAATAAATTCTTAGCAAACATAAGGTTTATAGCTAGCACATTTCTTAATTCATTTTTTTAATTATAATTTTTTTTCACCTACTTTTCCTATTGTTTTACTGTAATGTACACAGAAAAAGAAAGTTACCTATATGTGTAGAATAATGACATCTATCTATCTATCTATCTATCTATCTATCTATCTATCTATCTGTTCAGAGTAAATCTGAAGTCCTTTTTTTCTGCACAGATTAACTGCAAAACTGTTTGAGCTTTGCATAATTCACAAAGATTTATATTAATATTCTTCTGCACACCTATATTTTCCCTAATGTGAATTGTGTCTCTGCTTTACAAAAACCTTTCCTGCAATCTCAAACATCACAATATACATTAAATTTATAAATAGTTTAATAGCTATCATACCTACAGTATGTTCACCAACCAGTTATCTACTAAGTTTGGCAGTCAGATATCTACAGTGCAGAACATGCACTTTAAATCTATTTGGTAATAATAACATTATCACAAGACAATGAGGAATAAACCCGACAGAGACAACAGATTACAGTTCCATGTACTTATTTGAAAGGCGTTAAACAAAAGCTAGAATATAACCCAAGCAAATGTACAGTGTCTAAGAGGCAGGAACTTCAAATGACTGAGCAGAACCATGCAAAATGCAGGACAAAAAGAAAGAAGCACAAAGCCACGTACTCAGAATTGCTCCAATTCTAGTCAATCAGTCACTAGTACACTAGTAGGTTATCAGTTCTAATCCGTAGTCGCTTGTCGTTTACCAGTTCAAATGTCTTTCCAATCCCCAGGCACTTCTCTAAATCCGAATCCCTCATCGTTCTTTGCAGGGATGCACAAAAAATCACTGGAGGCTGCATCAGGCACACCGAACCGGAAGCCAGACATCCCTCAGCATCCAAACACCGTCAACATTGACGATACTGATGCTGAGGACAGGAGGAGCGACTCGCCCATGTCTAAAGAGGAGCTGAGAGAGAACAGCATTGCTGCTCTCAGGGCCAAAGCACAGGAGCACAGTGCCAAAGTGCTGGGGACAGTGTCTAGCAAGAGACTTGAGCATCAAACACAGGACGAAATGGAGGAGAAGTCCAGTGCGGAACACTCAGACTCCCAAGAAGAGAAAGAGAGCTCTTAGAGATGCACTTATAACCTTTGGTCAGACAGCATTGTGTCTTTCTGTAGCTTTCCTTTGAACAAATCTTGATTATCTCTACTGTATTTCCTCAGAAACCATAAGCAAGCAATGGATCTCCTCTAACCTAGCTAGCGCTATTTTCCATTTCTCACTTAGAGCCTCAGCTATATTTTAAAAGATAAGTTCATGTATTGGTGGGAAAATACAGAAAGCATGACATGCTAAGGTTTATTTTTATTTTATATGATCTACTTACCACTAAGTGTCATTCAGTTCTATAAGAAACAACAATCTGATCATGTTTGGTGGTGTGTTCGAACTTCTTCAAGCTAATTTAATAAATATATTTTATTACTGCTCTAAAAAGAACCATTTTAAACCATCTAATGTTTCTCTAAAAGTCTGTACGCTATGTTTCTTTTTTAAACGCACTTAGTGGTTGGTTCATAAGTTGTATTAGAATGTAATGCTGTACATATTGTAAATAAAGATAGCTTGCTACAGTATTGTTTGATGTACTTTAATGTACTGTAGTCTTATAATATGTGGGGTTATGTTCTAAGTAAAATGTTGAGCAGATTGTAAAAAAACATCTAAAATGTTGACATATGCCTTTTATATGAGAAAGACAGTCATAGTGAAGGTTTTATAAAAATCCCAGTTTATTTTTTTTTTATCCTACATTATAGAGGTTTCATAGAAATGAAAGATTTCATAATATAAATAAATTATTTAAATCAATGACAGTGCTTCCATTTGAGCTTCACAAGGGTAATCAACTACATGAACAATTTGCCAATTGTGACAAACACGGCACAGAAAATAATAATAATAATAATAATAAATTTTTTTGCATTTCAGCTGAATTTAGCTGGGTACAATAAGCAATGTTAGATTGTAGATAATACAACATTGTTTTTAATGAGGTATATTCTACTCATTAGTGCTACAAGCTATTAGGCCTGATGTGCTCTTTTCCTCTATAGATTGGCTGCATGTCTGTGTGTGTCAGCGACTATCATCGGCCACATTCCAGAGGTCTCTATTTAGCTAAATGAAAAAGCAGGAATAATGCGTTGCAGACATATGGGAGAGAGCATAAACGCAGCCCTGGGTATGGTGTTCTTAGTTTACAGTAAATCACAGGCGTGATGTGAGATGTTCATGGTCACTCTAAACCTTATAATGCTTATAATTATTTTGTCCTTTTGTTTTATTCCTCATGTAACTTGTAAATATGTAATTATTCTTTATCCTTCAGTAAATTACTTGTATTAGATGGAATGGACTTGTCTGTGAACACGAACACACACACACACACATACACAAGCATGCACACACCTGGGCAGCTGATCCTATCCTGCCCTTATTATTGAAGTCTGTAAACAGATTATTGATACACACTGTTAATTCAGTCCTAATTTAATTTAATTTAATTTACTTAGTGTCCTTGTAATTAATTAGTTGCCATCTGCAGTGATTAAGCCAGGCTTATAAAGTAATAAAATCTCTCTATCCCATTTTCAGCTGATTACTATTTATGATGTATGATGATACAGATTTGAAAACTACTCCATCACCAAAAATGGACCATAAAATACACTTTTTTTTAGTGTGTAAGCTATTGTTAAGCAATGTTGTGCCAATACTAACTGACATCTGCACCGATGTGGCACAACAGCAACTTTTTGTTTGGACTGTTCCATTTACCCTTCATCAGTCTCTTGTATGCACGGTGCCTAATTTTAAAATAAAAAATTAGCCGGCCCTTGATTGTTTAAAAAGTCAATTTAAAACCTCTAAAGTTAGAACTAATAAATGGAGAATTTACAGTTTTCAATAAAAAAAGAATAAAGCCCCATAATTTCTATATTTTAAAAAAAATGCCTCTAACTGGTCACCTTTTTTTCATCATGCTTTCGCTAGACCTCATAAACATTGCGGTTTGGCTCAGCTGGGGACTATCTTGTGAAGAGTAGAGACGTTCAAGAGGCTTAAGAGTTTCTATAGCAGAGGACAATATGGCAAAAAGAAGAAATTTTCTCCAAACACTAAACATAAAAATAAACACTGCTCGTCATTTCAGAAAACTCCTTTCCATCTCTCTTGGATTGTTGGATACAGACCATCCAAAAGTGCAACTTAAATAGACTGTCCTGCAATCATGTAAATTGTTAGAAGGTGAGCAATTTTTCTTGTGAAATGGATCACAAGTAATAAAATAAGTATAGTAAATAAATGCAAGAACTTAAATATAGTTCTTACATATTTACTTAAACTACTAACTTAAAACTACTGTGTGGAAATTAGTTACTTCAGAAGTAGACACATTTTCAACATTTGGCAGTTTTAATTTAAGATATTTAGCCTATAACAGAAACTTTGCTTCAAAGTAACTTTGCTTTAAAGTACCCAGTAGTCATGATTATACAATTTACTTATGTATAAACATTATGATTTCACTGTCCATTCTATTATCATGTATTCTATTTTCACAAAGAGTGCATTTCAAGACCTTTACAGAGGTCAGAGATTATTTTTTATCAACCAATCACAGTCCTTGAATTGTTACATCATCCCTAGCAACAGGGTAAACCACACCTCCTCACTAAGATAATGGTTTTTGTACTTTCCTTACTCAGAGTTGCTCTGAGATGTTTCCTAAATCAGTTTTAGTCTCAGACTCCCAGCTAGGACTTAGACTAAGATAGGAGCTCTCTGAGAGAATTCTAAGAAGATTTGTGAATATAGGCCCTGCTCGTTTGGGAGTTAAGGGTTACATGGTGGGGCTTCCAAGGATTGAACTTGTTTGTCCGATACATCCTATGGGTGCTCCGTTGGATTGGGATCTGGGGAATTTGGAGGTCAGATCCTGCTGAGCCCCATACTCGACAGGCTGTGAAGCGTTGTGTGTTCTGATGCCATTCTCTCATGGCCAGCGTTGACGTTTTTCAGCGATTCATTGGCTTTGCTCTGGGATTGGGCTTGGTGGGGTGGCCTTTGATCTCCAAAGGCTGTTGCCAGTTTACTGGTATATAATTGAAGTGTTATTCAGTTCACCTAGCAGTACTGTTAATGTTATGGCTGATCTGTGTATGCTTGAGACTTACTAAGACTTTGAAATTAGAACAGTCAGGTGGGCTGGTGGTACTTTTCAGAGGTCTTGTGGATTTTTTCCCTTCTGGACTTTCTTTTCTTCACCTGGATACCACATTGAGTTGAGGCCTTCCAAGCCATGTGTTGATATATGAGAATGCATTTGCAATAAATATAGTCTTCTTTCAACATAGTACTTTCTCCTTCTCTGCTGTGTGAACAGACAAGGTATGATGTTTTCCGCTTAGTGGTGTGACTATTCTTGTCCTTGGACTGTCTTCTACAGTATTTTGCAAGCACTGTTTATTTGTTCCTCTTGTTAGCGTTATTAACCTCTATCAGCTAATGCACTGATGTTTGACACATTGTCCTCACTTTAGTCCACAGTAAGTGGGGCTCTTAATTTACTCTGGACTAATCAATAACTTATAGGCAGATATGACTCAAAGCATCTGGAGGTCAGATCATACAAGTTGAAAGCTAACTCTTTAAAACAGAGCACAGTAATCTTTATAATTGTAGTTCAGTGGACAGCCATCCTTTTAAACACTCATCAGAAGAGTGTGAAGTTGTTCTGATTAATAGCTGCATATTGGAAATTCTGACAGGTGGAAAGTGATCTGGCAGTTGAGCCACGATTTATTTAAAGTCCAGCTGCAGCAGTGTCTATAAGGAGGTCTGATCTGGCCCAAGTAGTGTTTCATATTGTAATGCAACCGTCACCTGGCACACTTTTACAGGATGCAATAATTGTCATTATCGCACAGTGCAAGGATTTTACTGACAGCTTTACAGGGGCATCCGGGCAGCACCACAGCTTGCCTGTGGCTAAACTCATGTATTTTGCCTACTATAATAAATCATGTACAGGCTGGGGAAGGGCATAAGCTTTTCAGATGTCAGGGCCCACGTATTGAGTGGAGACTGAATGATGAAGCCTTATTACATATTGTGTGGCACACACTATAGGCACCTGAGCTACATTCGTGCATGGGAAATTGGTCTCCAATTGAGCATTGGATCGGGAATTGGATTCTGCTAACCAAAAAGTGCCACATGCATGGTCTATTTGGAAGTGCTGGCTTTGTGATATTGAAGTCTGCGCCTAGCCAGAGGCTCTTGGGAGGATTATCTAGGAGAGGGCTGCACTAACCTCATCGTCAGGGGAAGTATATAAAATAAGTTATAGGACAGTGGCCAAATATGCTTGGCCAGAAGGAGCCAGGAGCATATAGTTCACACAGAGAAAAATTCCATGAAGCTTTTCTCAGAAAGGAAAAGGCTGGTTATGGGACTCTTTAAAGCTGAAAATATCATCCATTGGATGGTTAGTACATAAGTGGATCCTTTCACAGGAATACATACTGCACGTCCTGCACTTCAGCTACTAGAATGGCAAACCATTCACCCTTTTTGCCTCATAACTCCTAGTGGGATATGTGACTCATTGGCATGAGACTAGATTCCCAGACGTTTTACTTAGAATGCCTAACACTCATCAGTTCATGTAGATATTATTATCCATACCAGTCATATGCAGTATTGTTTTCTGATGAAGATGCTTTGACTGATGACAGCAGCTCTGTGGGTGACTTTGCTAGGCGTAATTTCATAAATGAGTTTTCATTCTGGACAATGCCTGTTCTGCTCAGTTTTGCTTATTCGCAATTGGATACAATTGGAGTCTACGTCGAGCAGAGTGCACCCAGAAGAGGTATCTCCTTTCAGCAAAACATTTGGTGAGGCACAGGTGGAGTGTTTTTGTCTATGTTGAGATAGCTGCACAAATTCTGAACAAGGTAATCCAGTCTAACATTTCAGAAAACATTCTATAACACAAGATCCTCTACCACATAGGCTTTGTATGCCCTTAAGTGTTGGGTGAATGGTGTTGCCCCCTCATCAGTTGGATCAGGGGAAAAGCAACAACTAATCCTGCAAAGTCTCCCTAATGCTGACCATTACATGTAACACCCATGGCAAACTTAATATACTGTCTATGTTAATCCAATCATTATTAATACTGGAAAAAAATATTGCAAAATTCTGCTAGACCCATTTTTATAAAGTACAGGATCAATTGATGTGAAGATGGTAACATTAAATACATTTTCTAGTAGCCTAAACTAAGTGGGGAATATTTTTAACCTCCCTTGCCAAAAGTACAGTATGTGGAGACCTGACCATTGACTTCAACATCATTACTGAGTTTGGGTACTAATGTTGGATGCGAAGGCCAGGGGTGCAGTCAGTGTTCCAATTTCTTTTTAACCAAAGCTTTTCAGAAAGAACAGTGGAATTATCATGGTTCAAGAGGCTTTTGGCTAAGCATATCAAATCAAATGAATGAAACGCTTAATGCTACAGCATACAAGTCATTTCTGCGCTTTCATCTTTGTGGTAAAAGTTTGGGGATGGCCCCTCATATGGGTGTGATGGTCAGGCGTCCACTTACTTTTGACTACAAGATGCATTATTTATTAAGAAAGGTGTGTGTAATGTAGTTTTTTTTTTACCTTAAATTTTGCGTTGTAAGATGTATGTCTGAAAATTGCAAAAATGCAACATTGTGCTTATACCACCTCAGCAATAAGAAAAAGGTGGTATCAGAGCCTTGTTTCTAAATCAGTAATATTATCTCTTGAAGCACATAAAAATACTGATTTATCCTCACAACCAACCAACCAACCAACCAACTAACAATTTGTTTCAGAGCAGTCAATAACTATGTTAAGGGATTTGAAAGCGAAAACCCAAACCAAAATATGTGTGTTAATATACTGCCATCTGCTGAACACAGTAAGTTATAACAATGGCTCTTTATATCACCTGAACTATAATAAACTACAGTACTACAATTTATTTCTCTTTCTCGCTCTGTCTCTCTCTCTCTCTTTCTCTCTCATATACATTAACCAGACATAACATCATGACCCAACACCCTCTTAGGGTGTAGGCCCCGAGTAGGCCCCCTTTTGTCACAACCATTGTGATACAGTATGTGTCCTGACACCTTTCTATGGGAACCAGAATTACCCATTTCAACAATTTGAGCTACAGTAGCCCTTTTGGTGGATCAGACTACACTTGCCACCCATGAACCTATCGCTGAGTCACTGCACTGGTTTTCCTTGTTTGGACCACTTTTGTAGGTCCTGACCACTGCAGACGAGTAACATCCCACAATACCTGCAGATTTGAAGTTACTCTGATCCATAAGATCACCCATCATAATTTGGCTGTTGTCACAGTAGCTACAGATATAATATTAGGCAGCAAGTAAACATTTTGTGTCTGAAATTGATGTGTTGGAGGTAGAATAAAGGGAAAGCATAAAGATTTGATACGGTCCAAATTGTGATGGCTAGATGACAGGATCAAAGCAACTCCTAAACTGCAGCTCTTGTGGGATGTTCCTGGTTCCCAGCTTGGATTGAGACTGTGGGGACCACTGAGTACAGTGAACTCATTGTCATTTTAAAGAAACCAGTTTAAGCTGATTTTTAGCTTTGTGATCTGGCGCATAGTCCCGCTGAGAGTAACCAGCAAAAGACAAATGCTTATGAAGGTATGGACATGGTCTCAGGTGCTAAAGGGCCAAGAGTGTGGCAAGAAAATACCCCACAGCATTACACTACCCGCAGCAGCCTAAACAGTCTATACCAGACAGGATCAACTGATGCTTTCATGTAGCTTTCACCAAATTCTGACCCTGCCATCTGAATCGCAGCAATATTCATCAGGTCAGTTTTTCCAATCTTCTGTTGTGCAGTTTTGAGCCCATGGCAATTGTAGCCTCAGTTTAGTGTTCTTAATTGAGAGGCATGGCACCTGGTAGCTCAGTGGTTAAGGCATTGGACTACTGACCAGAAAGTCTGACCCCAGTAAGCGCAAGGCCTCAACTGCTCAGATGTACAAGTTGCTCTGCCAAATACGGTTAAATGTCTTCTGCTGCTGTAGTTAAATGTCTTCCATCTGCTTCAAGGTTTAACTTCTTGTGTATTCAATGTAATGGCAATGATTAGGTAATTGGTGTTCCCAAATTGCCTGTAGTGTGTGAATGTTGACTGGAGTTCCTACCATGGTGTTGAAAATGGTCATTGGAATTCACAGTCCCTAGCTGGACTACAGAGGCTCAGAAATGGATGGATGAATATACAGTACAGTATATATTTCCTCTTGGTTTGAACTTCAGCAGATCATCTTTCTTGACCATGCCTAAATTGAGTTGCTGCCATGTGATTAACCATTTTGACCTCAACCACCCCAATAATGGACTGTTCTCTCTGTTGAGGTCAGAAAGGCAATTCCACTCCCTGAACGCCAACACAGACAGACTGTGGAGAAGCTTCTTCTGCACCTTGTCTACATGGGACACAACTGATTGGACTTGCTATGTTTTCCCTACATGTGTTGAAGCACACCAAAATACCAACCACTCCAAACATTTGCACATTTCTGGTAAATAAGGACTAAAAATTGCACTTTTAAGATGGACAATACCACTGCTCTCATAGTTTCATTTTACTTTCCATGACCGCCTGCTGTTTGGACATGCCACACTGTGCAAATTCCATATACTTCATACAGTTTATTTATACAGTTAATACATGTTACATTTTCTATATATTTTGTATTTTATACTTTAACAAAATTACTACATATTGTAGATTTTATATTTTACATTCGTTCCTATTCACATTTGCCTCTTATTTCCTTAAAAAAAAGTCACAAACAGTCGTTTCACTGCATATCATACTGTGTATGGTTGTGTATTTGATGAATACAACAAAAAAAATTGAATTAACGTTAACAAGCTGTTGAGCAGGTGTACCTAATGAAGTGGCCTGCGAGTGTGTGTATTGCATACATAATATACTAATCTCCACTGGTTATTGAACTGCTATATCATTCAACGTTTGAACATTTCTAGGGAATTATGTCCAGCTGTGTCGTGTAAGTGTAATAAATCGAGAAGAGGACAACACCAGTGGCGGGAGACCAGTAATGCCACGTTAAAGATAGCGGAAGCGGAAATGACGCCATTTGTTGTTATCCAGTTCCCTCCCCTCGCCATTGTAGCATGGATGCGAGTGTCTATCGCCTAGCTACCGTTACAAAGCCATACAGGATTATTTAATTCGCAGACTAAGACACTTCGGTCCTGTTTCTGACTTGTGCACACTTTAAGGATTAAACTATACCTGGCTGGGGCCTGTTTTTCACCACTGGAAAGCTTTTATACGCGAACGTTTCGAGACAGACTTGTCTAGGCTGCTTCCATAATCAAAATGGCGGACAACGAAGATGAGAGCAGTAATACGAACGGCGCTGCTTTGACACACGATAGTGCTGGATCTGAAGCGAGCGCATCGGCCACCACTAGCTCTCAGATTGCGGGGAAAAACGAAGATGGCAGCGGTGAGGGAGTGGTGAGTGCTCAAGCGGGTGAAGGTGAACAAGGCCTGGCACAGTTAGTAACCGTAAGCGCCGATGGCAAAGCTGCTGACGGATCTCCAGAAGTGATCGGGCAAATTTTGGGCGCTGAGGTCTTAACGTCGTTTGTGCAGGCGTCTGATAACGCAGAGGACGCCGTGACCACAGAGTGTACGACAATCAGTAGCGATTTTCTGAACGCCCTCGGCCCCGCGACCACCATCATTTACGTGCAGCCTGACGGCAGTTTCGTGGAGAGCTCCGGGCTCTCAGTGGAGGAGCAGCAGCAGTTACTGGAGCAGCTCTCCAAACAGCAGCTCGTGCAGGTCACCGGAAACGAAGCGACCCGCCTGCTCGAGCAGAGCCAGGCTCCGGCTCCGGCACCCAAACCCGCCCAGAGCGTCAAACCCGCCGTGATCTCCAGCGTGGACGTGCAACAGGTCATAGATCACGTTAACAAGTCGCAGGTGCGCGCGCAGGCCGAGCTGAGCCGCTCCCACACCGCGACCCCGAAAATCCTACAGAGGAGCGTCCAGGCTCAGACCCCGGCATTTGTCACTCTGGAGGCGGGAAACGTCATTTCAGGACAGCTGACCACCACGTTACAGCCACAGCCGTTTACTATCGTGCAGAACGCATCGCAACAGCTGCAGAGTGTCGCCAAACAGGTGGCACTGCACCAGTCACAAAACGGAGCGCAGCCCGTCCAGCATAAGGTAAAGCATGCACGACCACCATGTGGCCAAACCTCAGGTCTCAGAGATCTAGTAGCTCGTCTCTTTGCCAACAAACATTAATGATCTGTGAGTCCTAACACCTTTACACCTTTATCTCACAACCAGAATTAACCTTTTTCACAATTTGAGCTACACTCTAGCACCTCTATTGGATCACATTAGACAGGCCAGCCTTCACTCTCCTTGTGCATCCGTGACGCCTTGGCCACCCATGACCCTGTCGCCAGTTCACCGGATTTCCTTTTTTGGATCACTTTTGGTATGTCCTGACCATGGCAGCCTGGCAACATCCCACAAGAGCTGCAGTTTTGGAGTTGCTCTTTCCCAGTTACAATTTGGCCCTTTTCACAGTAGCTACATTTTCAGTACAGCGGAACCTTGGATTATGAGCATAATTCGTCCCGGAAGTGGGCTCGTGATTCCAAAACACTGGAAAACAAAGCAAATTTTCCCAAAATTTAATAATGGAAACTCAAATTTGTTCTACAGCCCAAAAAATAAATGTGAAAATTAATTGACATTCCAAATTGCCCGTAGTGTGTGTATGTGTGTATGTGTGTGCCCTGCGATGGATTGGCACCCTGTCCAGGGTGTACCCCGC
>JAOTQY010000002.1:7516523-7526924 GCA_026413445.1 Dolichallabes microphthalmus
ATGATGGCTGCAAGAGGATCTTGTCTCAAAGCTCAAAAAATATTGTTCTTGTTTTTTTATGCCGTTGGATTTTACAGGATTATCCTATTTGTGGCATCGATCATGGTTAATGTAGTGTAGCAATGTAATTATTCATTATATCATCTGATATGTGTTGTATCTTTTAAACAACTGTGAAAATCCATTATAAACCTTCCTTTTTTTTAGAAAATTATTGAGATGAAGTGATGTGCTTGCACCGTGCGATGTGATTCACACTGCTTTGCGCTTTGACAGGCTTCGTTCCAGCCGGTGCAGTGCCTTCAGGAACTAGAGGCCCTGACTACAGAGGTGCTCCTTCCTCTCATATCAAGTCAGGTCTTTCACAGCATGATGGCCAGCCTCAGGTAAGTCATTATTTCACCTGACATTCAACTGTATTGGCATTTGCTGTGTTAAGTCAAAGCAGGCCATCAAGCATCTCTAATATTTAGACACACAACAATATACTGTAACAAATAATCCTGTTCTGATTTATTTTGCTCTGATCATAATTCTGTATCAATGGTCTTTCAGGTCAAGCTCCATAATATGTAAGCCTGGTTCGAGCACTTCAGCCGCGGACGTCGTTCCCAGTCTGCCATGCTTGTGCAGCTTCAGGTTTAAGATGACCAGCCTGTTGGGGCCTGAATCCCCTTTCTCTCTCTGTACTGCTGTCTTCTATGTACTGGACGTCATCGTGACCATTCACCGCGGCTTAACCAAGAGTGTAGGTTTGCCTTGCAGAAGCTGAATAATGTAGTATGCTTGGGCTCGTACAGCAAGGAAAATGCTACATGACGCAGTGGCTGTATGGCAGAATTTAAATAGGAAAATTGTGCATACACTACTAATGATTCTACGATGCATTGTCCTTGAAATTTCTCAAAGTAGCGATGACAGTTTCAAAAGTTTTTGGATTCATGCCTGTCTTTGTAGTTCAGCGCCGCCATCCTCTTGGACTCCATGCTGGCTTACCTGCAGTCCTGTGTTGGAGCGACGCCCTCAGTGTCTCATGCCACCACCTGGATTTTACGCCATGAACACCACTTGCTCTATCTGATACTCCGGCTGGCTCACAGATTGGTACTGAATCTCTTACTCAGGAACACGTTTATCTTTCCAAATATCTTCACAAAGTCAAACCTGTCCTTCCCAGCAAGATTTCAAAATATGCCCACACACATTGACACATGAGAAAACATTTAACTCCTAAGAAATAATAATAATAAACTAAAATTTTCAGGTTCCTGTTGACCCCGAGGTGAAGAAGCACGCTTCCTTGTTTCACCAAGTTGCCTTGGCTCTGCTCTCCTGGCTGTTGCCTGGAAGTGAATATCTTGCACACGAACTAGCGTCTGCTATGATCTTCAATCAGGAGCTTTTTCCGTGAGTTGTCTTTTAGTTCTTCAGTGTCTTTCTGTAACTAATATGTTGAGCAGCACATCCATTTGTCTAGCTATTGCTGGATATTTCGAAAATTTGCATGCAATGTTACTCGAATTCATCTGTTGTATTTTAATGTTATGAATACCTTAGGACTGCAGAAACATCTCATTTGTATATATGTAAAAATACCCGTAGAATGGCAAAGAGGACTTTAGATTTGGTGTAATAATTTTTTAATATACTTCCGCTAAAGCCTGCCTGGTTATAATTATCTTGAATATAGAAATATAAGCAAAGTTTATGTACGGTCATCTTTTCAGTCCTTTTGAGCATTTTGTACAAACCATTCAGCCTTGATTGTAGTCAGGAAAAAGAAAACAATGTTATTTTTCTGCAGCAGTTACTCACTATCTTCACAAGAGGGCAGCAAATTGTACTTATTACATCAGACGTTCTTACATTCTAGCATTTATTCTAAGTTGTTTATACTGTCTGTGTACTCGTTCAGTAGGTTTTATAACATAGTTTAGTATTACTTAGCCAGACAATGATTTAAAATCATTTGTAATGTATACAATGTGGGAGTGTGTATTTATATTATTATTATTATTATTATTATTTAATAAAAAAAATTTTAAGTTACGTATATGAATAAAGCGCATTCACATGTGTATCATATAGTGGGGCCCAAACGTCTGAGACCGCTAGTGAAATTGCTTTCAGTGTTTTTTAGTATTTAACTTGTCCTCTCTTTGATTTAATGGAAATGTGCGCTTGAGTCTTTGCAAGTTTGTGCAAAACCTTGCGATCGACTGTAGGTCAAATCTGTAGGGTGTCTGACGAACACGTTCTTCAATACAAGACGTGTGTGCAAAGCACTACTAATTTTTAACTAATTAAAAATTCTAAAACCTTTTGTTTATTTCAATTTTAAATTAACAAAAAAGCAAGATTTCTTCACGATGTATAATGATTATACATTATTGACCTATATAAGCAAAGAAAACATTAAAATTGCAGGAATTATATTCTGGGCAGGCCAGGAAGGATAGTGTTCACTTTACAGGAACTTAATGCTTGGTGAAGCCCAGATTTACCCTATTCCAGAGTGAGTGGTGCATCAGGGTAAGCATGGAAGTCAATGAATACAGTATGTAGTGGAGGTAGTGTTATAATCTGGGGTGGCTTCAATTAGTCAGGTCTAGTCTGGTTTCAGCAACTTTGTGTGGCAATAAAATGAAGTCAGCTAATGTATGAGAAATCATTTTCACACATGGATTGGCCACCAAATTGTGCACAATAATAACTGTGTTACAGGAGTTTAACTGTTTAACTGTGTCTTTATTCTGCAGTGAGGCTGCTAGTGGAGGTCCAGAAGCTGTGGCCCTGGCAGAGCTTCAGCTTCAGGAGACGTCCTCTCATTCACCCAGCCCTGGTCCACTCCTTCGCGACTCCCTGACTCGGCTTCCTTCAATCCGCGCCTGCTACCTCACCCACCTTGCGTACCTGGAACCCGCTGTGATCACCTCCCGCGAGCGGCACCTCGGCCGTAACCCCTGGCTTTCTTCTCAGATCCTCCCTGAATTCTCAGGCCCCTCTCTGCCTTCTGATTGGGCCTTCCTGCCTCTCATCAGCCTGTATGAGCGAGTAGGAATGTCGCAGGGTGGCGGGCTACGGGCCGAGTCGCTACCTGCTGGCTCTGTACAGTCGCTTGTGCATTGCCTTCAGTGGCTCCTTGTGCTTGAAAGCTTTAGGGAACAGGCACTAAAGTTGGTGCCACCTGTGGCCAAACTGGCACGTCTGGTCTGTGTCTTTCTGTGCTCCAGTGATATCTTTCTGGAGAAACCAGTGAAGGAGCTGACATGGGCGCTGCTGCGTGAGCTGACTAAACCCGGACATTTAGAAGCTCTGGATCTTAGCCTACCACCTCCAGGTTTAGCCTCCTTCCATGATCTCTACTCCGCTCTGCTGGCTCAGTACGAGGCTGTGTCCTTTGGCGATTCGCTCTTTGGCTGCTTCATACTGTTGCCACTGCAGAGGCGATACAGCGTATCGATGAGATTGGCCGTGTTCGGCGAGCATGTCTCAATCCTGCGCTCACTAGGGGTCTCGCTAGAACAGGTGAGGAGGTGCTATTCTCTCCTTTTACATTCATGTTATGAGATGGAATGCAGTAAAGTAGTCCTGACGGTTATGCAAGGTCTGTTTCCATATAAATGTGTTTCAGATTATTTGTTGGGCCTTAAATGATTGTGTGTTGTGTTTCCATGATTAATAAATTCAACAGAATATTGGCATAATCTTAAAAATATTTTGCATCTTTTGGTATAACATTTCTATACCAACAACAGTCTGGTATAATCGTATAAGGTGGAACCTTGGATTACGAGCATAATTCGTTCGGGAAGCGGGCTCGTATTCCAAAACACTCGTAAATCAAATCAAATTTTCCTATAAGAAATAATGGAAATTCTAATTATTCGTTCCACAGTCCAAAATAATAAATGCATAAAAATAATTAATACAAAATATAAAGTAATAATAAAACACATTAACCTGCACTTTACCTTAAAAAAAAAAAGGTTAAAATAAATCCCGACTGTGTAAATCTAAAGTAAGCTCCCCTCTCCCCCTTCTCGTCTTACGCAGTTTCCCTTCCTCCACTCTTTTCACACACATGCACGCACATAACGGAAACACTGTTTTATCAGAAAAATAAACAAGAAATCTCTCTAATGACACTCGATTGAGCGACACACTAATGGAATCACTGCTTTTAAAGTAAAAATAAAACAAATTAACCTGCACTTTACCTTTGAGAAGAATCGCGACAGAGCAGTGGTTCTGTGTAGAGCAGAGAGAAAGAGAGAGAGAGAGTGTGTGTGTGTGTGTGTGTGTGTGTGTGTGTGTGTGTGTGTGTGTGTGTGTGTGTCACGTGTCCGGTGTCCAATGACGCGCGCGCACAGACACCAAGAGCAGGCTGAGCCTTGAGCAGAGAGAGAAAATGGATCTTTAACCTCTCTAATGAGACTTGCTTTTGCTTTACATGCACGCTGTACACACACGCATACACACAAAATAAAATGTTTTACGCACACACACATGGTCACAGTGGATTATACCAGTAAGGAACGCGCACTAAGACCCAGGGGTGACGATTACCCACCATTCCGCAGCGCAAGAGAGAGAAAAACCATTGGTTCAGTTGTGATCACGTGACGCTCGGCGTCAAAACAAGAAGCGCATGCGTGATACATGATACTCGGTACTCGTAAAACCAAGACTTGTTCATCAAAATTTAAGTCAAAATTTATTAAAAATCTTTGCTCGTCTTGCGAAACACTTGAAACATTTGGGTCCACCTTGGCAGAAAAGACAATTCACTGAAAGGGAAAGGACATAGGATGTGAAAGGCTTAACTATACAGTTCGTTTTGCTTTGGCTGTGAATTTGTGAGCCCCGGTATGAAGAGTTAAAAGAAAAGTAAACTGCCTTCTTTGTGGTTAATTGTATTTTTTTTTTATCCTAATTATGGCTGACTGCTGTGTTTTGTTCTTAGTTACCCATTGCTCTAGAAAAGTTTACTTCCCCTGCTGAAGACTCTCTGCCTTTGCTGCGGCTGTATTTCCGAGCTCTGGTGACCAGAGCCCTGAGGAGGACTTGGTGCCCCGTGCTGTACGCTGTAGCTGTTGCCCACCTCAACACCTTTATTTTCTCCCAAGACACTGTGCCACAGGTAAAAGTGTTAACAATAGATGGCTTTTTCAATGTACTGATAAGGAAACATGTTTTATTTTACAAAAATCAGCTTATAGACGTCAGTGTGTTAATCCTCCCAACCCAACTATAAGTGTTATTGCTGAGGGAGTGTGACTTATTAAATGTAATCAGTCACAAGATTGCTTCAGAAGGTTAATGAATTTTCTAACAGTTTTCTCTCAGTTTCAGCTGATGACTGAAGTAAGTTGTAATACTTAGAAGTGCTGAAAACACGTGAGGGTTTGAAAGTCCCTGAGTTGTCAACAGTGAAGAATGTTCTGTAACAAAGCATGTCCAGATGTGAATAACAAATGTGGAAGATTCAATAACCAATTTTAACCAGTTCTCAAAAACGTGTAAACTTGTGAGTCCCAGACGAGAAGCCCAATAATCATGATACACTGAGTTACAGTATATTACTATTATTGTGTTTATTAAAAATATTGGATGAAGTGGGTTTGTTTTATTTTGAAGGTGAATTTGCTGAATGCAGGCTTTGCCCTTTTAGTGTGTGATGTATGGCATTGGTGTTCTCATGCTTCTTCCTTTTTTTTTTTTTTTTTTTTTTTTTTTGTCCTAGCACGTGGAGACTACTCGGCGGGGTCTGCTGAGAAAGACATACTACCTGACAGACGAGGTACCTCCCTGCTGTGAACTCTCTCTCCAGTTCTATGAGCGTGTATGTCTCTTTGTGTGTTTGATGCAATGTTCTGGTCTCGCCTAGGTGTTGAGGAGCCACCTGCTGCTTTTCTGTCTACCCCAGCAGCACAGTGAGCTAGGCTTCAGCACTTACGAGCAGCTGCCGCCCATTCGTGCCTGCCGGCTTCGGAGCATGATAGAAACCAAGGAAGGAAATGACTGAGACAGATGAGTTCAGCTCTGTGGAGCAAATCCACAGCCTTTAAAGATGCTGTGACAAACCCAGACTGAATTTTGTGTATTGTGAGAATATTTCGAATGTTCTTTGTAACTAGAATTTCAGGTTTCAACTGCAGGTCAGATTTCTCTCTTATAAAGTTTGATGGTCTCTGTGGTATCACGTATTAAGATTGATCTATATTCGTATTGATTGTTTGAGGCTGAAGTCGTTCTAGAGGAGAAACAAGTGATGAGCCGGCAAGAAATGAAGAATCTCCCTGACTGACTTTGATTAAGGACCAAGTGGAAAATTTAGCCTATATAGCACTAACGCCAAAATCTGTT
This sequence comes from Dolichallabes microphthalmus, assembly GCA_026413445.1. Lineage (NCBI taxonomy): Eukaryota > Metazoa > Chordata > Actinopteri > Siluriformes > Clariidae > Dolichallabes > Dolichallabes microphthalmus. Next base: position 7,522,893 of record JAOTQY010000002.1, read on the forward strand.
GGAGAGGCATGGCTGACATGTTTTTCTCGTCGTTATATTTGGCTCTCTGTGAGCCAAACACCACAATAACTTAATTTGCTGAACTAAAAATGTAGACTGGACCATTGCCTACATATAACGTATTTGTCACAATAAAGACACAGGTGGTAGCCATTCATTTTAAAGCTATTCTGATCATGTTCTGTTCACATGTGGTGTTGTTGTTTTTGTTTTTCCCACAAGTTAGATTTTGTAGGGTTGTGTTTGGTATCATCATGGCTGGGTTTCCACTGATTTACACCGTGGTCAATTTTTTTCTTAATATGTTCCTAAAATCTTTCATGAACAGTAAGCCAAGGCAAAGAACACGTATAGTATATGACTTTTCTGTACGGAACTGTAAATAGCCATCATTTATACCAGTGACTATCTCCTTTACTGCAAAAACATTCACATTTAATTAATTAATTGTCTATTTCTTGCACATGCAATTGTGCCTGGAAAGTAGTGTGTTTTGTATTTTATACATTTGTTATTCAGAGGGGATACCAGTGTTGTAGCTGTTTCTGGTGGGTTTACTATTATTACAGTGGAACCTTGGATTACGAGCATAATTCGTTCCGGAAGTGGGCTTGTATTCCAAAACACTCGTAAACCAAAGCAAATAAGAAATAATGGAAAATAAAATTATTCGTTCCACAGCCCAAAAAAATTAATACATAAAAATTATTAATACAAAATATAAAGTAAAAATCAAACAAATTAACCTGCACTTTACCTTTAAAAAAAAGTACAAATAAATCCCAACAGATAAGTGTTTCCGGTTATGCTCACAGGCGCTCTGTGTATGTGTGCGCGCACGTGTGTGTGTATGTGTGATGCTAAAGTAAGAGGAGACTCTTACTTTCAGACCCTCCTGTATCTCCCTTCTCATCTTACACAGTAAACCTTTCTCACACACACACATACAAACATGGAAAAGACTGTTTTGTCGTAAAAATTAGCAAGGAACATCGCTAATGACACGCGTGTGAGTGCGTACTAATGGAATCACGGCTGTAAAGTAAAACAAACAAATTAACCTGCACTTTACCTTTGAAAAGAGTTGTGACAGAGCAGTGTTTCTGTGTAGAGCAGAGGGTTTGTGTGTGTGTAAAGCAGAGAGGGGGTGCTTCACACACACACACACACACACACACACACACACACTAAAGGCGAGAGAGAGAGTGGGTGAACCAGCATGGTGTCAAATAACGCATGCACACATAATGCACACACATAATGACAGAGAGAGAAAATAGATTTTTAACCTCTAATGAGACGTTCTTTTGTGTTACAGACACGCACACAGGTGTTATAAGAAACAGTACACGCACGCTGTTCACACATGCTTTCAAACACAAAATAAATGTTTTATACACACACACATGGTCACAGTGTTATCGTGAACAGTACACACGTGCATGGATATTGATTATACCAGTAAGAGACTAAAACCCAGCAGGGGAGACGATTACCCACAATTCCGCAGCGCAAACTGCGTTACTCGCAATCTGAGGTTTCGCAGGAATCCTGTTTTATGCTTACCAGTAGGAAACAACAAGTCCTGTGAGTGATTCTAATTATAAATTGCTTAGTCACCATCAATTCAACGTTATCTTGTATGTAAGGGCCTCAAAGTTTCTTGCTATTCTATGTGGCGACATAACTGTCAAAATCCAAGAAAATATTTTTCCCTCTCCTTTTTAAAATATTTGTTTTCCGTCTTTCAACATTAATTTGTGATGATTTTTTAAAATGAAATTCTGAATCATTTCTGGGTTCGCAGGGAGTAAGCCCATTACTTTCCTAATGGAAGTCAGATGCTACACATTATAAACTGGTGAAATTGATTTTATAGACTTCCTTCAAATATTTCTAAACAAGAAAACTGGGACAGAGCGTTTCGACAATGGTATGTCTTTGATTTAGTCTAAATTGCCAATGTCCCGTTAAACAGCAACACAGGCTGCACTCAAATGTTCCCATATGTGTCTGATTTCTGTTTAAACCTATTAGTTACTGGTTTAGCTCCGTTATCTCAGGCCTTGCAACACCAGGCACAAGACGTTATCACCTCTGATGTTTCTTGAAATATGCAATGGTATGGCAGTAAATATTATAAATTGTATAGAGTTGTCTTAGTCAGAAAGGTCAAAGCACAAAACACTTACTGTAAAGTGCTGAACTATAAATTGCCATAAATTTACTATGACTGTTATCATTAACCATTTCCTTTCCTGACCTGTAGTTGATGCGTCAAGGTCTATCAGTTAAAAAAAGACTAATACGGTGTTTAATGCTCTGGTTCTTCAGAGAGAATTCTTATATTTGTTATAATTCTTATTCTTAGCTCCACTAACCAGAAGTGCTGGTAGGTGAACATAATCAGCAGTGATATTTAAGAAATCTTAAGAGATCATTTTCTTCTGGGTAAAACTTACAGAATACATTTAAAACAAGTATGAAATTGTTTATTTAAATATATATATTAATAAAAAGAGAGAAAACATTCGTCAGGGAAAATGGACTAAACATACAGTACTATAACTGCACTAGAAGAGGGCCTATAAATAAGTTTATAACATATTATTTCTATATAAAGTACCAGTCAAAAGTTTCAACAAGTTATTTTCTACCTTTTTGAACAATACTGTGTTCTTTCAAAACTATGAAATAACACATGACACTAATTAATTCAGTTGTTATTTTAAGGCATGAAGTCAGCTGCTCTGGAATAGTTCTTGCAAGAACAGTATTTAAGTGCATTTGCAAAACCCATTAAGCACAATGATTAAACTAGCTCTCAACCTATGCAGCAGAGAAGTTCATTTAGAGTTACCAGCATAAAAAAAATCACCAATTAACAAACAGCACCTCAGATTAGAGCTGTTACAGTATGAAGGCTTTACAGAGCATAAGTAGCAGATACATCTCTCTATCAATTGTTCAGAGGAGATCAATGCTTGTTTTGGATGAGTTGCATTGTTTCAGATAAAAGTGGTGTCCAAATATTTTTACTGGTAGTGTAAATGCATACATACATAAACCGATCAGCCATAACCTTAAAACATTATGCCTAATATCATGTGGGTTCTGCCTCCAAAACAGCTCAGTTCCTGGGGGGCATGGCTCTGCAAGTCTCATAAAGGTGTGCTTTTGCATCTGGCACCAGGACATTAACATGTCCTGTAACTGCTGTAAGTGTCAAGGATGAACTTTAAGTTGTTTGTCAAGCACATCCCATAGATGGATCCAATTAAGATTTGAGGTATTTGGACGCCAGATCAAAAATCTATAACTGTTCATATAAGTGGGTAGCTCAGTGGTTGAAGCATTGGACTATGGTTCGGAAGGTCCCAGGTTCAAATCCTACCACCAACAAGTTGCCACTGTTTTAAATGTAAGTCGCTCTGGATAAGGGTATCTACTAAATGCCTAAATGTAAGTGTGATGAACTGAGGGTTCTGATGCCAGATCTATCACAGCCAGCATCAACTTTCTTAGCAGTTTGTGCTACATTTGCTTTTCTGTTGGATGGAACCAGACCGGCTAGTCCATTGGTCTCCACAAGCATAAATGAGCCTTGGGTCCCCATACTCTTTACTGGTTAATACCAACATCCATCCATCCATCCATGAGTGTCAAGAATAACAACTTTCAAGACAGATAACACAGCCTGCCAGCATGACTTAAGTACCCGTACAGTCCTAGCCGCCTTTTACAGAACAGAGATTATTGCACAGTTCCTTGAGGCTTGCTGTTAATTTTGTTTTTACTGAAGCTAAAACAAATACGTTATAAATAAGTGACTTAAGGCTCTGACTGGAAGATCGGCTGTTCAAGCCCCTACCAAGTTGCCACTGTTGGACACTTAACCAAAGCCCTTAACCTTGTCTGCTACTGGTCAGGGTTTGACATTGGCACCCGCCCATCTGCCAAATGCGGGTAAAATTCGGCTGTGGCGGGTAATAACTTTAGTCTCACTAGCCACTTTGACGGGTAGTTTATTCT
>JAOTQY010000002.1:7576636-7594024 GCA_026413445.1 Dolichallabes microphthalmus
CATGTTTGTGGCTGTAATGTGACAAAATGTGGAAAAGTTCAAGGGGGCCGAATACTTTTGCAAGCCACTGTATAAACTTTAAAAGGGTTAATAGGGTTAGTTTTTTTTATTATTATTTTTATATTATTCCACTTTTGGTTGCTAGCCACTTTGTATGCTTCCTTCATGGTTTTTGCTGCATTTTGGTTACAGGGCTTTAGGGCACGGTGCTTTCGGAGAAGTGTATGAAGGTCAGGTTCTGGGTATGAATGGAGAGAACACTGCCATGAAGGTTGCTGTCAAGGTCAGTATCACCTTTTTTTGTGGTTAGAGTGAGTTTGATAGCTCTTAATTAACTCTGTCTTTCTCTCCGTGCTTGTGTGATAGACTCTTCCAGAAATCTGTTCTGAGCAAGATGAAATGGATTTTCTCATGGAGGCACTAATTATGAGGTATGCTTTACAGTCCTGCCATTGCACAAACAAATAAAGCTCCCATGGCTACACATGTGCTAAACAGACAAAAGAGAGAGAGATATTGCAGACCAGTTTAGTAAAAATAACCTGAAGGGGAGATAATGTTTTGTTTTCTTTAAATGTTGGTTTTGCTTACTCCGCTCACAGCTGGAAGTAGTTGAGGTCCAATTTATACAGCCTCTGCATTCAGACAGTGCAGCTGTTCTTTTATTTCTATGTGTCAGACATAAACAAGGAACAATACCCTAAAGGCTACTCGTATACTGTACTTTCGGCTTTAATTGAAGTTCAATAAATAATTAATTACGAATGTATGTTTAAAAGTTTGTTTCTGTTCTGTAAGATGTCTATAAAGATTTACGATTATTACGTTTCTAATTCTTTTATAAAATGAAAACAAGCAAACATAAAATTGAGCATTTGAAAAAATTTTACAGATAAAAAATATATTATTTACAGTAGGTGCTGCATAGAGAAATAGTGCCTATAGATATACTACAGTTGTGTCTGTAAGTATTTGAACACGTTTTCCCCCTCTGTACACTAGTGATGGGTCGCTCATGAATCTTTAACGTGACTCAGAAGAACGAGTAGTCTCGGAGAGTGATTCCTTCATTTTCTACTGGGCGCGCATGCGCAAATCATCGCAAAACCTCCGTAGGTTATGTACAGGAAACAGGATTGAGGGATTCTTTCTCAAATGACTCTTCTACTTCAAGTCGGTTGTTCTTTTGTCATGTGACTCCCATAGACGCTATGCACTGCAGTACACAGGAATCAGAATTGACCGATTCTCCTCAATGAGTCTTCAAGTCCCGAGTTGTTTGTTCTTTAGTCACGTGACTCCCATAGACGCTATATGGTGCAATAGATTCAAAAGCACAAACGACTCAGACTAGAAGATATGAGAGGTGAGCTGCTCATTCTGTTTATTATAATATGTCCTTTACTGCATTGTAATATTTTCATTACTGGTACTAACGCCAAAATTTGTGTATGTAGACGTGTTGGGGGTCTTTTTTTATTGAAAATGCAACATTTTATTTGATTTCTGATCAAAGGAACGAAAAGAAGTAAATGACTCAAAAAGATTCGTTCTTTTTGATGAACGAGATTCAAAGAACCGAGTCACTAAAATGATTAAAACTTCCCATCATTACTGTACACCACCAGAATAGGTTTTTAGTGGAAAGCACACACAAATGGCTTGAGATCAGATAACTACTTAAGTAATAAACTATTTCAGTCACTTACCCCATCTGAGCAGAAGGTAAAATTCTACACAATTAAGAATCCGTCTTCTGCCAGCAGTTGGATCACCAGTAATATACCCCTGCCGTAACACTGCCTTCATCATGTTTGGTGATAATGTGATATGCTTTGGATCATGAGCCCTTCCTTTCCTTCTCCATACTCACTTCCTGTCATTCTAGTACAAGGTCATTTTCATTTAATCTCATTCATGTCTGATCCGACTTTCTATTTTTTCATTAGTGTTCTTCACTTGGCTAAATGTTGTCTTTTTCACCAGGGAAAGAAAACCAGTTGTAATATTATAATGCAATACATTTTGTTAAACCCTTTAAATTAAAGCCTGAAGTCCACATATGTGAATCACATCTAAGTTGCTTTGTTTCAAATCCATTTTGGTGGTATATGCAGGCAGAATTACAAAAACGTGTCACCTATGGACTTGACTGCACTGTATATAACCAAAAATATGTGGACATCTGACAGGCATACCTACTGTATATGTGGGCCTTTCTTAAAATCCCCATGTTTTGTTTTTTTTTTAAAAAGGGGGGGCGGGGGATGTTCATATGGATGTGGTGCCTTCTTATAGATTTTATAGATGAAACCACAAAGTTGGGCACGCACAGTTTGTTTATGATATATTTACATGCTGGAAGCGCTCAGTTGTTTATAATGTATTTACATGCTGTGACATTAAGATTATCCTTTCCTGGAATACCTTCATGGGCTCAAGTCTAAGCATGTCCCAGCATGCCAATGTTCCTGGTTACGATAGCAAGGTTCCAGAAAAAACATGCTTTTCCAAGTTTGAAGTGAAAGAACAGCTGTACATTTTTTTTTAGCAGAGACTTTCAGACTTTCATTTAAAATCTCCTCATATTTCCTAACAATTTCCAGGAATTTATAAGGAAAAACAGCCTTACATCAACACAGATCTTCCTCCAAAATCTCCATACATGGGGGAAAAAAACATTATGTACATTCATAACATCTGGATTTGGATATTTGAGGTCTGTTATTTTACTAAAAAGTGTTAATGTCCCCTATTTATATAACACATATAGACAGTAAAAGTGAATTAAGAGGGCAGGCTCTGTCCTAGGCATCGAGCTAATCCTTGTTCTTATTGCGGCTAAGAGGAGACTATTGTCTAAACTCTGCACAATCCTGGACAATCCTTCTCACCCACTATACTGTGTGTTGGCTGACTGGAGGATCACATTCAGCCAGAAACTGATCATTGCCAAGTGTTCTCGAGTGCCACAGGAGATCCTTTGTTTCAGCTGCCATTAAACTGTACCACTGTTTTCTGTAAAAACTGAAACTGTAACTGGGAGTGCTTACAATCATGACTTTATTTGTAAAATACATAGATTTATTTAAACCTATTTATTACCGATATTCAGTCGCAATACTTATTGTAGAGTTACTACAACTTATGAACGTTAGTATACTGTGAACAATTTGACTTATTTCTCACACTCTCACACTTTTTCGAACAGTGAGCAAATGTGATTTCCATTTGGGATTAATTAAATTATTTGATTCTCGAAACCTTGAATTCATGTCTCATCTGATCATAAGATTCTTTTCCCTTCAAAGTTTCAGTAGCAGCTGATATTGTAATATGAAAGAAAATGCTTTGTATTGGCACACTCGTTCAAATCTTCAAATGTGATCCTTTTATTATATCCACAAGCTGCTGCCCACTGTGCATGGGGGCATAATACACCGGTGTGCTTCTCCAGACAGGTTTATTACAGCCGATGCCTGATTTATGAATGTCAGCACAATTTCGACTCATTTGATTTTTTCATTCTCTATTCTCTAGCCTGGCCTCTGTGCCACATATTTTAACCTGAAAAAAGGAAAGCATGGGGATGACTGCTAAAAAGATCATAAGAGTCAGGTTTAACTAAATATAAAAGTCTAAATATCTACTGTACTTATTTTTTGTCTACATTTTGCTAGTTGTATTCATAGCAAATGTCGTTTTGGTAAAGAAAAAAAATGTCAATGATTCTGGACCCGTGTATGATTTTTATACATTTTACACATTGCATTGATTTGTATGTGCATGTGTGTACTGTATGCCTCTGTGTGTGTGTGTGTGTGTGTGTGTGTGTGTGTGTGTGTGTGTGTGTTCATAGTAAGTTCAACCACCAGAACATAGTGCGCTGTATTGGAGTCAGTCTTCAGATCCTGCCCAGATTCATTCTTCTGGAGCTCATGACTGGAGGAGATTTGAAAAGCTTTTTAAGACAGAACCGCCCCAGAGCTGTAAGTGCCTAAAGTATGTGAGTGTGTGTGTATACAGTACATGTGTTTACGTAGGTGTACATTTTGTGCAGTTGTGTAAATTTACATGCATAGGAGGTGTTAGGTTTAGGGCAGCCTGTGGGTATTAAGTGTGTGTGTGTGCGTGTGTCTTGAATCAGTGCGATTTGTAAGCTGACATTGTGATGAGAGTAATCTGACAAATCGGCTTCCACAGAATCAGCCCTCATCTCTGACTTTGTTGGAGCTGCTGCACGTGGCCAGAGACATTGCATTCGGCTGCAGATACCTCGAGGAGAACCATTTCATTCATAGGTAGTTAAAAACTGCTGAAATATCGTAATAACACACATAAACCCTAAAACTGTAAACGGCAAAGGTGCAAATCTTATTTGTTTATAAGGAAATACTTATATTGACTTACATACTGCTAATAAATCACATTTTTAAAAAGTGTGAATCAGTTCAAAATCAGCTTAGTCTGGGTAGGAAATAGAAAATCGAAAATGATTTAATATATAGGATGATTTAATATATATATTCTTATTTCAGAGACATCGCTGCACGGAACTGCCTTTTGACCTGTCCTGGTCCAGAGAGAGTGGCTAAAATTGGAGATTTTGGAATGGCTCGTGACATATACAGGTGCTGTCACTTTCATTGTTCATTGATCTATAGATAAATAGAAAAATGTCCTCTAAATGTTATTAACTTTATTAAACCAAAAGATATTCCATTTATTTAAAAAAAAATACGAGGGGAGTTCAAGCCAAACCAGGAATGCACTTAGCCATATTTTCATTAAAGCTATTTGTTTCATATTAATGACAATAACTGGCAAAATTTCACATGTGGAAAAATGTTTAAAAAAACAACACACAAATCCATAAATTCAGACAAATAAGATCTGTTATTCAATTAAAGTTGCATATTAGGACGATGAGCTATAACGACCCAGCTTCCATTTACCGCAGCATCTTTATGTGATGCTGTACATTACCATATTATTACATATTACATCCCTAGTGTGCTGCATAAATTCCCATGACACAGCACTGGTTTATAAGGAAATTTCTGAATAAAAGTCACAAAACAATAATCAAAATAAAATTTGACAAAATAATCTGACCAAACTTGTTGGTGTGCAGGGCCAGTTACTACAGGAAGGGTGGGCATGCCATGCTGCCTGTGAAATGGATGCCGCCTGAAGCCTTCCTAGAGGGCATTTTCACATGCAAGACTGATACATGGTAACGTTTTATTTAGTTATCTTTAATTGTGTTTGCTTAAGCTATCAGTTGATTTAGTTAAACTTACTATAACACTTACTATAACCATGAGGAAAGTTCTCTCTTTAATTGTGTCATTTGTCTCCCTCTGTAGGTCATTTGGTGTACTGCTGTGGGAGATTTTCTCCCTTGGCTACATGCCATACCCCTGTAAGACCAATCAGGAGGTACTGGAGTTTGTAACAAGTGGCGGACGCATGGATCCACCTAAGAGCTGCCCTGGACCAGTGTAAGTAGCAGTTTAAGCTTCAACCCAGTTATTGATCTAGGCTTTAAGACACAAAAGAGGATTGGTAAAGGGTTTTTAGATAGGTGACGGTTGTAACTCATTTCATTTAGAAATGTTCGTGGAAAGTAAACCTTGTGTTGTAATGTTCTATAACTAAGCCCTCAACCCATAATGGTGACAGATTTAACTCTCACTGTTATAGCAAATGTACAGATTGATTTCATATGAGTTAGGTCTGGATATGGCTGCACAGTGGCTTAGTGGTTAGCACGGTCGCCGTGCACCTCCAGGGTCTGGGTTCGATTCCCAGCCAGGTCTCTGTGTGCATGTTCTCATGTGCACATGCCCTGCCATGGGTTCGGCACCCTTTATACGGGAGTAAGCGGTTTTGCAAACTTATCAGACCACATTTTTTTCATGTTGTAGTTACCGGATTATGACGCAGTGTTGGCAACACTGCCCAGAACATCGACCAAACTTCTCAGCTATTTTAGAAAGGATCAACTATTGCACTCAGGTATGGTTAAAACATCATTATCAATCAGGGACTAATGGGTTTAGCTACAGTAGGCACCCTAAGAGCATTTCTCTTTCCTCCTTTTCTCCTCATATCATAATGTGTTTCAGGACCCTGATGTTATAAATACACCCCTTCCAGTGGAGTATGGGCCACCTGTGGATGAAGAGAGCCGCACTGTGATTCATCCAGTAGCATCTGACACCATGACTCCTCTTCTAGTGAGCAGATCGCTGGGTGAGCCTGTGCAGCCTGCAACCTTTACTCCACACCCTCAGGTCCAGAAACCACGATTACTGTTACAGCGGCCACCACAAATGCCTCAGGAGATTGCCGTATGTGAAGCTTTGGAGCCTTTTTGGCCTGAGCCATCTTCTGCTCCTGGGGCCCGATCAAGCTCTTGGCTGAAGGTCCCAGAGCACCAACCATGTTCCAGATCTAGCTCTTCATCAGGCCAAAAGCTCAAAAACAACACCAAGAATCTTTGGAACCCTACGTATGGTTCATGGATTCTGGAGGGCTTTGGGAGGACAGCCATGTCCCAGACCCAGTCTGAACCTTTGTCCTGTACCACCACTGCTTCATCTCATTTTTCTTTAACCTCAGATCATAACGACTCTGGAACCGAAGCTAATGTGTCAACATGCTCAAATTCATCACCAGCTCCCTCTGAGAAAAACTCCAGTCCTCCAGGACCTTTGCGCCTCACGTCACGAAAAGGGCAGTGTGGAGCTGTTGGAGGCTCACATGCTTCTGTCATGGACTTGGCTAAGCTCCAGAGCTTCCCTTGTGGCAATGTAAATTATGCGTATGATGAGCAGAGCTATGAAGCTGAGAGTCTACCCCTAGTAGTTTCCAGGTCTCCAAAACCTAGCAGTAGTTCTGTAGCAAGCTCTTCTCTAACAGCACTTGGCCTGGCTTTCTCTAGCACCCACAAAACATTGGTCACGCGTCACGCCAGCTATGGACACGAAGATGCCAGAAGGAATTCCAGGCCAGAGAAAACCATGCGGGACAGAGACTCAGGCTTCTCATTGTCGGAAGATCTTAGTGTGACTCCTGTGTAGCACTTGCAGATGCTGAGCTAAAGTTAGATATAATACTTAAAAGCAGTATTATATTATTAAACAGTAGCGCACTTCATTCAGGTTGCCTGTCCTAAAAATATAAATTAGGAGGCCAGCAGCACTCATCAATACAGGAAACAAAATGAAGACCAATTTTTCGTTTCTGTGTAAAAAAAATATTATGGCATCAATATTGTATGAATGGATAATTCAGTACAGGCATCCTGTGAATATAATATATTACAGAAAACATAAACATCACTGGAGGGCATTACTTCCACTCTGATTCTACTGACATTTTTAATCAACACTCCTACACACAAACTACACAGGATGCCTGCTTTGCAAGTCTGACATACACACCGATCTGTTTCTGTCTGGTGTGAGTGGCAACATACAGTACAGTGAGTGTTGCACAATACTGTAGCAAATCTATCGTGAACTTTGAAATATCGCGGTTATTATGTGTCCCCCCCCCCCCCCCAGTTTCACAGCAAGAATTTTGGCATCCTTTCAGTTGGTACAGTAGGTGCAACTCTCATAAACAGTGCCATTATCTTACTGTAGCTACTGTATTATCAAATATAAGGGACTTTATACAGTACAACAACAAGAGGCATTCCATAAATATATGATATACTACACATCAGCACTGGGACGATTTAACTACAGTATATGCATCACTCCTTGTTACAGGTGTTCTAACAATCATTAATTCCACTATCTGTCGGTCACCAGCATCAGTAAACCTAGGCCGGTGTGGTCCGCAGTATACTGGAAAGATGGGAGAGCAGCTTCCTGCCAAACTGAAGCACTTGTAAATAAGCTTATTCCAAATTGCCTTTGAACCATCTGGTGTTTTTTGTTGTTGTTGTTGTTGTTCACAGCTAACATGAGCTTCAAAGCTAACAGGTTGCTTACACAAGGCTGAATCCCAAATCCACCTCTAACCTCTGATGAAGGGCACTACTTTTGTGGAACAACAGATTATACAACCTACAGTACATAACTCACTAGCCCTACATTTTATGCCTCATAAAATGTAATCCTAAATGTAATGCCTCATACAGTATATTGCCTCATTTTTCTGTTATTGTATTTAAGGCTTAAACAAACCAATTAGAATTTTTTCCCCCTAATATGACCTTATTTAAAAAGATCCAACTTCCTTGATCAAATCTGATCAAGTCTGCCATTCACTGGCGGGTAGTTTAACAGTAGGTTAATTACATAGACCCTGAAACGACGTGTTTGGAAAAGGGATGAAACAGAGGCAGTTTAAGGTATAAAAAGGCAGTACTGGGGGAGCATTAACAGACATTTTGGAGGAGCTCTGAGACGTCTGTCAGTTTTTTTAAAGCAAATAGTAAATGTGGAACCTTTAAGGACACCTTCTATTCACTATGCTGTCTATGCTGTCCCCTGTCTCCTCAGAGGGTTTTGGACCCAACCACCTGTTCGTCTTCATAGCACCCCTGGTGATGTGTACAATCAGGGCTGTACTGCTTATGCAAAGCAATCTGTTAATACTGGCAGCACTCATTTAGAAGCAGCAGACTGGAAGTCATGGTCCGAATGAGCATTGATTGATGCTTATAAAAAATCAGAATAGTGAAAATCTGACTCCAAACAAAATGCATTTTGTCACCTATATTCATGTAAGTATTCATGAAATTATTACGTGTAAAAGAGAAAAAAATTACTTAAGCGTCTTGTTACAGGAATCTCCGTTATCACAGTGTGTAACCTTCAGTTATTTATAACAGGAGTGCACGATGTGAGTTTCTGCAAGATGCAAGGCCATTTTAATGAGATTAAAAAATTCTTGAGTGGAGTTAAAAGATACCAGACCCTCTGGCTTGTGTCTCCTGTGTGTGTGTGTGTGTGTGTGTGTGTGTGTGTGTGTGTGTGTGTGTGTGTGTGATTTAAAAATATATATTCTTTTGGTTTTGTATGGTTTTTTTTTGGTGTAATTTTCTAAAACTGAGATTACTTGGTGTTTGCTAGCAGGAAGACCTGCGTGATTCTGCAGTAAAGAAATTAAGTTACTATTATGGAGATATACAATGTATGAAATTTGAATGAAACATTTTGAAGCAAATGGCATTCTGGGAGTACTTTCATAAAGCTGATAGCAAATCCTTTATTCCTTTGTGTCCTTAAAATGTACACTGGCTCTAACACTGTGAATGAAATTTTAATGAATATATTTTGAAATACCAGCATAAGTCATAGATTTGTGTCTAGACAAGGCTGTCTCAGAGGGCTCTGGAGCAAAAGCTTCATGTTTAATTATAGCATGAAGTGAAACCACATGGTCAAAGCCAGAAACTGAGATTCGGAAGCAATAGCAGCTTACTTGAAATACATCGATCAAGGATTTCACTTTATTTTTTAGAGAAACAGTACCATTTTAAAATTGGTAGGTAAGAAAAAAAATTCATTTCAAATCCTACCAAGAAGGTGAATACCAGGACCGCTGAAAACGTACTGAGTGGTTTAATCAACTTTTAAATGAGAAATACTTCTAACGGGAATCATCTAACTAAGTCAACAACGGCAAATTCCCAAGAATTTTGACTGGATGCCATTCTATTGTTTTGTCTAGATTTGTCAGAAGCTGACTGTTTGCTAAATAAAGTGTTGGAAAATGGGAAAACATCTGTAAAGACTTGTTCCAGGGCAATATGAGACAATTCCTACAGTAAATGCATTCTCATGGTTTTATATAGTCTTTAATATTGTTAATAATATAATATTGCCATATAAAGTTTCTGTTTGTTACTGTATGTTTTGTTGGTTTGGTATTATAGCCAAGCTTAGTGTGGGGCTAACTACTTATTAGACCTGCTGTTTCATTGCATTTTACATTTTAAACAGATTTAAGATTGATTTTCTTGTTAGCAGAACCGCAATTATATATTGAAATTTACTGTAACATTTTATACTTTCAAAGGAGATTTTCATACCTTGTCATTCTCATTTTCTCTTTCTTTAAAGAAATGTTAAATTATAAGACTAAATTTCATTTATAAGAAGTAAACATCCATAGTTTTGTAATAAATATATGCACAAAAACTTGTTCCTATTATGACTACTACTTTCCTTTTTTAGATTGGGATTTTTAAACATGCCTAGAATTGAAAATTACTTGACATTTTTGATTTTCGAAGAGGTCAGTCTGACGGTGGATTGTCCCACCAACAGAGGTGGAAGGTAACTAAGTACATTTACTTTCTTACTAATTACTTCACTTCATTTGCGCAAGCAGTAATATCGCCAAACACTAAGTAGTATACATAATTGTTTATGATTTATCTTCCCTCCATGAAACAAGTAATCTTGTAGCAGGTGTTTACAATCAGAAGTAGAGATGGTTTCAGACAGCGAAGAAAACAGCATGTTCACAATTCACACAGAGAATGATTATGATTTATAAGCTACATTGAGCTTATCCCAGGAGACTTAGGGCACGGGGCAGGGTACACCCTGGACAGGGGTGCCAATCCATCACAGGGCACACACACACATACTCATTCACACACTATGGGCAATTTGGGCATGCCAATTAGCCTAATCTTTGGACTGTGGGAGGAAACCGAAGTACTCGGAGGAAACCCACCAAGCACGGGGAGAACACGCAAACTCCATGCATACAGAAGCGGGAATCGAACCTGGCTAAGAATCGAACCCGGACACTGGAGGTGCAATGCAACATTACAGTACTAACCACCAATAAGCCACCGTGCCACCTTAGTCTAACTAATTAATGAAAATTATTCTTTATGTTTTTTCAACCATTCTTATTCAATCACAATTTGAACTCTGGAATATAGCCATCCCATCATGGGAAGAAAAATTAATTGATGGGATAATCTGGTCATTATGCATATTAAAGTCATCAGCTGACTTAATTTTATTGCCATGTAAAAATGCTGAGCCTAGATCTATCCAGCTGACCAACAAGATCATAAAACTGCCTCCAGATCATAAAACTGTCTCCAGAGGCTTATACAGTCGTCATGATGCATGATTACCCTTCTAACTCCCAGCACATAGGGTCAATCTAGACTAAGCCACCCACATGCCTTTTTTCCATTGCTCATAAGTCCAATCATTATGCTCCCTAGCAAATTTAGGCATTTTTCTAATTAGTCTCCCTGACAATTTCAGTAATCTCCTTAGTGTTGCCTTTCCTGGATCCAGGTCAATAAATGAACCCTTCTGTAACACAGCCACATTTTTCCAGGACCACAGTCTTTCGATATGGTTGTTTACAAAATGAGAAGCTACTCACTGCATCAGTTAGGATTAAAAATAATTGTTGGCAGCTAAAACGTATTAATCACTGCAGTAATTATACAATCAAATGCTCTTAAGTATTTGCGCATTTAAGTCCAAGCAATTTAAAGTTCAGTTTAAAGTTCATTCTATCCCTAGACAAGTTGTTGCTTTTAAAGCCGCTTAAGGGAAGTCAATAAAGTATTTTAATGTCTATATATACAGTAGGTTAATCTGAACCTTTTAAAAAATGTAACAAATTTTGGTGCATACATTTTGTTATGGATGTCTACGTCTTGCAAGTACAGTATACAGTACATGTATGTACAGTGGGGGCCAAAAGTATTAAAAAAGAAAGTAGATTTCAATGTTTTCGTGACATTCTTTTTTGATGCAATAAAATGGCTGAACAAGAGTCAATATTTAGCATGAAGTCCTTTATTTTTTACAATCTCATGCATCTGGAGATCATATTTATAAAATGGTTTCTTGACTGCTATTGCCTCCTTCACTATTGTCCAATAGTTTTCTATTGGGTTTAGGTCACATAGGAATACTATTGTCACATAAACAACTTTTCACTAGTTTTCCTACAATTCTTCAGACAGATAGGGTACAACTCATTTGTGACATGACATTGCCTGTTTTGTGTATTTGAGCCCTCTGAGACAGCCTTGTCTAGACACAAATCTATGACTTATGCTGGTATTTCAAAATATATTCATATACTGTATTTTGAACTACAATAGATGGCAGATGTATTAATACTTGTGGCCACTACTGTATGTGTGTGTGTGTATACACACACACACACATACGTGGTATCTAATGTATGCATTTACTAACAATATATAGTTATATATCACTTAACCTTATGTGCACTCTGTTATTTGTTTAACCTTTTGATTATTAAGACCTTATCACTGCCAATGGGCTTCATCAATGCCTACTGTTCATGCAGGGAGCTGCATCATCTTCAATAACCACAAGGGGACACAATGTATTTTGATGAACTGTGTTGTTTTTCAATCTGGGAAAATGTTATTTCTACTGGATATAATAGTGTTGGAGATTTATTTGAGTAATTCCAAATATCCAATAAAAACATTTTTAATTACAGTTCTGTTTATGAATTTGAACTTTTTTCTCAGGCTTCTGCGTGACCCCTCCCAAAAATTCAACAATCCTTATTTATTTCCAGCTAAAGGTCACGCCTACATGTCCTAATATGTTGATTTTTTATTTGTCACCTCATTCTCTTGTATGTATTATCCTCATTCATTAATTCACTCTTTATCCTACCATCCCAGTTCTAGAAACAAACTAAATTACTAAATCTAACTGCCATACCTAATTGTTATAGAACACTCGTCTTGAAAAATGACAACAAAATGTTATTTTAAAGGTATTTATTATGAGAACATCTCACATATGTTCATCGTGTGACAACTAATACTGTCACCTTGTCCCTAAAAACAATAGTGTTTGAAGGTAAAATTTGTCCGATCCGACATGAAAAATACTTTTTAAAGAAATATAGATAAGCAAACGGCAGCCCAGGTCCTTACACTTAATGCTTAACACCATAAAAATACAATACAGCCTTTATCAAATGAACAAGAAAAATCCCAGTACCACTATTTGCCACAAAACAAGCTCTAAAAATAATCAGAAACATAACAGTATATACACTGATTAATTGCATACTAGTCATATTCAAGTAGGAAAGTCTCTAAAAATGATCAGGGGTTTAAACCCGGTTAAAACCCACAGACCTTCGTAAACCCATACACATTTTTAAAGTTTCAAAGGAGGAAATGGATACCAGCAGATACTGTAGTCCCACAATAAGAAATAACACAGGAGGTGAAAGAACAGAATGAGTTGAAATGTGTGGAAAGAAAAAAAAAGAGACATGGGAACCTGTCTTAAATTTTCTGCAGGTTGGTGATTTAATTTGACCATAATTTCGCTACAAATGGTTTATGTTAAGGTTATTGAGGGGACGCTTTTACCCAAGTTGCTTACAAGTGAAACACAACCAGATATTGAAAAGGTTAAGTAGCTTGCTCAGTGAGCCAACAATGGCTCTTTGGAATTCTTGGGATTTCAACTGGTTACAAACAATGAGCTTTAACTGCTCATCCTGACGCCACGCCAATTTTAAATAAAAACAAGATGAACCAACAGGTTGGACAATAGTTCTGTTCTTGTGGTGCAAATACAATCAGAATGGCCACACATAATACCACCTGCTAAAAATTATGCTTGCAAAAGTTAACACAGTATTTCATTAATAGTGTGAATACAGTCTTTAGTTATTATATGCAGCCTTTTTAGCATTACCCATAATTGCACTGTGAAACGGATGACTAAGGTTCCTGCTATGATCTCCTATTTCCAAGACTGTTGGTTCCCTTTGCTCATGAGTCACAATCAGCATTACACTAATCCACACTTGCCGTTACCAGTAATCACATGAAGTCTTGATTTGCAATTAAAGCAAAGCCACCCCACAAACAAGTGAGTCATTCTATAACACCTTAAAGTGCGAAATAGACCATGATCACAGCAGTGATCTTAAGATAAGGCTTAAGAGAAAGCAAGTGAGTGTGGCAGCTAAATCTAGTGAGCCACCCCCAGATGTGGGAGGATGTCTCGTGATAATTCCTTGCTTAAGCTTTAAGCAAATAATAGACTCTGCCTTAAATGTGTTTCTTATCCTCCGGGAGGAATAGTACATATTTGTCCGGTAAACATTAGCTCTAACTAACTACCATAAAACAAATCATAAAAGCTTCCCTCGAAGCATAAGTAAAGCAATTTGCCTCTGGTTTTTGTTTTTTTTTTTTTATGATAATTTGTTGGTAATGAACTTTCCGTAATAGTGCATGGTAAATTGTGTATTCAAACTGCAGTGGTGTAATAAGTCTTCACTATGGGTGTATGGCCATTTAAACTGAAGCTACTGACAAACACAGGATATTAATTGATGTCAGTGTGCTCTTTAAATCTTCCAACTTTATTTGCAAGGGACATGAGGCACGGAATTAAATTAGGCTCTCTTGAACTCCTGGATAGTTACTCATATAAGAGAACAGCTGGGGGGAATTAGAGAGTGTCAAGAGAGTATGTTTGACTTTATATTTCAAAGGAAGGAATTATAATTTTTCTCCATGGCACGATGTATAAAGTTCACTATGAGCACTGTGCCTGCAGTGAGCTGAGGGTGTCCAGCAGGTTGTCAAGGCCCCACAAATATCCATCTTCTCGGTTGCCCTCATGCCAGGGTTTAGCGTGATCCAGCGTCTGTCCAGCAGGGAGAGCTGTGGTCTTACCGAAATCGATGAGCCAAACTTCAGCTCGCTCCGTGTGGTCGTGGATAAACAGCATTGAACTCCCAATGACCTGGGAAATTAAATTTTCCATAAGATGCCTTTAAAGGTTTATGTGCCCCAGGACAGTGCAATCTACTATATTACAAATACAAATAAATAAAGGTATTGTCTGCCAGGAGCAAAAGTACAAATGTGCTTTAATTTACCTCATGTTTCATGAAAAATTCTGAAGTTTTCAGGGTCTGTCTGATATCCTCTAGCCTCCTAATGTAGGAGCTCTGTAACAGACAGATTGAAGGGAGAAACAAAGCATTAAACACTCCACGCTATGGTAAATACAAAATGTAGTAAGTTGTAGAATTAGTAATAATATTGTAGAATACTTGTTAATTTTAGTCTGTTAGTGGTATTCCCCAAGGCTCTGCCCTAGGCCCCATTCTGTTCTGAGCTATCTTCTCCCCATGTTCACATTTTTTTTTAAATCTGGTAATCATTTCCATTGTTGTGCAGTGTGCAGATAACACACAGATTTATAAGTACACAAAACCTAACTCTGCCTTTCTACTCTCCTGTCTCACCAGCTGCCTACACAAAATAAAAATTCAGTTTTCTTCCAGCTTTTTCAAACAAAATATGACAGAGGCTCTGGTTATAGCTTCCTAATCTATTCCTAACAAGTCAGATAGCTATTACACTTGCTTTCGATAGTTTCTCAGTTTCTCCCACTCCTTACAGTATATTGCCAAAAGTATTCACTCGCCTGCCTTCACAGGCATGGACATTCAATTCTTTATACATAGGGTTTAATATGATGTTGGCCCATTTTTTAAAACTATAACAGCTTTAGGCCTGACTTGCAGTCTTTGCTCTAATTCATCCCATAAATATTCTATTGGGTTGAGTTCTGGACAGTGATGTTCTTCAACACCAAACTTGCTCATTCATGTTTTTATGGACCTTGCTTTGTGCATTGGTTCGTAGTCATGTTGGAACAGGGAGGCCCCATCCAAAAAGTGTTTCCACAAAGTTGGGAGCATGAAATTGTCCAAAATATCTCGGTATGCAGAAGCATTAAACGTTTGACAATATAGTGTATTTTTAACAGCACATTGTCATTTGAATCTTTTGTTAACAGTATAACTAAGTAATTTTACATCTATTTAGGCATTTCCCTAATCCACCCTTCCTCTACTCTCCATTCATGACGTGGTCACAACCAGTGAATTATTTTCTGGAATCTGTTCTACCACATCATTTCCTTCATAAACTCCAACTAATCCCTGAATGCATCATGTCACCCAACGAGTTCAACAACTTCACTGACTCCCTTTCAAATCCTGTATTGATTTTGAAAGTGTCCCCCTCATTTTCAAAGCCCTCACAGCTCATACAGTTCTACACCTGCTCTCGCCTCTTGTACTCTTCGCTCTTCCACATCAAGGCTTCTCTTAGACTCCCCATATCCACTTAACCACTATGGACTCTAAAACCTTTAGTCATATTGCCCTCTGGAAATTTCTCTCAGAAAATATTCACCAACACTGCCTCTCTAGCCATATTCGAACTTATTCAGAAGTGCTTATCACACATAATTTTGGGCTGTGTTTAAACATTGTTTGCCCTTTTATCTGGAAATAACTTGTAATATTCTTTTTTATGGATTATTGTGCAATAAATAAATAAAAAACACTTTGATTGTTGTATTTTTTGGATGATTGTAAATGCTGTTGTAGCTTTCCCTTTTTTCCAGTACTGTATTTCATCATATACCCTTCTTTATATACCTATAACTACACTGCTTGGCCAAAAAAAGTCACCACATGGATTTAACTAAGCAAAAAGTTAAGACTCCATTGCATAATGTCTGCAATGATTAATATGGTTCCGCTGACAAGAAGTTATTTAACACTAACTGATGCAGTGACTAGCTTTTCATTTCTTAAACAACTAGGTCAGAGGGCATAAAGATACAGTATTGCTAAAACTACCAAAATTGTGTTACAATCTGTTAAGCGCATTATTAAAACCTGGAAGGATAGTGGTGAACCATCATCTTCGAGGAAGAAATGTGGTCAGAAAAACATTTTAATTGCTAGGGAGCATAAAGAGTGGACTGTGGACCATTGGAAAAAGATCATCTGGTTTGATGTCCAGACTGACCCTATTCCAGAGTAATGCGGAGAAGAGAAGCCGATGAAGTGATGTACCCATCATGCCTAATGCCTACCATACAAGCCTGTTGGGCAGTGTCATGATCAGGGGTTATTTCAGTTGACCAGGTTCAGCAATATTATGTGCCAATGTTGTCAGCTGACGTTTACCTGATATGCAGATCTTTTTCTTACCTTATGGCACGGGCAATGCGGACAATGTCAGGATTCATCGGACTCAAATTGTGAAAGAGTGGTTCAGGGAGAATCACACATGAGGCAGTCCAATGGAATATTAGATTGTGTGACCAGACCTAGATTTTTGGCCAGGCAATGTACTAGATCTATCTATCTATCTATCTATCTATCTATCTATCTATCTATCTACTGTATCTACTGTATCTATCTATCTATCTACTGTATCTATCTATCTATCTATCTACTGTATCTACTGTATCTATCTATCTATCTACTGTATCTACTGTATCTATCTATCTATCTACTCTATCTACCTATCTACTGTATCTATCT
>JAOTQY010000002.1:7597702-7610043 GCA_026413445.1 Dolichallabes microphthalmus
CCTCCACCTGGTCCTCACACCTTTTATGCCCAAGTTCAAACAACTGGTGGCACAAAGAAGATGTCACCTTTCACACTCAAAGGACTACCCTGTCATTTTTGGGTATTGTTCGAAAATGTTTGGTTTTAATTTTTTTGTAGTTGAAATTGGACTGTCATTTTTCCGGACCTCGGACTGAATAGAAATTTGGTAAGTGGACCTTTCCAATTTATATTTGAGTCCCCCTGGACTATAGTCTATAGTTCTTTTCTAAAGATTTTCACACATGAATTTGCCACTGCTTTGTGTGCTGTGATCAAAGCCAAAGGTGGTTGAATGAGAGGTAAGAAAGCATGACTTTGTTTTAGGCCAGGCAGTGTATACACTTTACCACTATAACCACTGAAACATCCCACAGAAACAACGCACAGAAGAACAATGGAAGTACTGTCAGTATGGTCTGTGAATTCTGACCCTGACAGTTCGTTAATTTCAGATACTGTACATCACGCTAGTCGAAATCCTAATCTTAATTAAAGGTGTGTGAGGAATTGCTTTGTTTCATTCTAAAAGGGGCATTCAAGTTTCAAGTCAAACCGGGAAACACTGGGCATGACCAGACAGACCACCTTCCAAAAACATTCATGGGGATTTTGGTGTCAACATGAACAGTGTCAGGTTCACCTAGATGTGCGTAACACTCCCTCAAAAAAAACCTGGTTTGAGCTCCAAAGGCTTTATTTTCAAGAGAATGAACGATTTCATACTTCCAACAGCACCACTTATTACTCGACTGGGAGTTACTGCCACAACGCTTTACAGTCCTGACCTCACTCTAAGCTATTTCCACATGCTTGGGTCATTAAAGAAGTTCCTGGTAGGTCACTGTTTGCAGCAGGGGGTCCGATCAAGGCCCTCATAACTGTGGTGCTTGGGAGATTGGAGGCCGGGTTGGCATCCATGTGCTCCTTGCCTGTGGGCCCCGGTGTACAGTATGGTGGGCCATGGGCGTTCTAGTGCCTTTCTCTCAATAAGTTTTAAGGAGAATTTGTGCTACATTGGCTTTTTTGCCCTGCTGTCATGGGTGAGCATTGGGAGTCCATGATGGGGTCGCCAGTCCGATGGTGTATAGGTGATAATCAATGTTACTTTCTGAATGTTCTGTGATGTTAATGTTATTTCTGAGTCTACAACTCCCTATATACTAAAGCAGTGGCCAGTTAGCACTAGAATTTGGCAGGCAAAATGCAGTAACGATGCACTGACACTTAAACATTTGCATCACTACTTCATCCAGCTCTTTTTTTATATGACAACTATCTGACCACATGGATATCTAGTCTGTTGTTTACTGCATAACAAGCCATCTGCTAGCATTAAAGAAGCAATAAACACAGTTATTTATCTATATCCAACATTTCCTTTGACATTACAGCTCACTAAAAAGGTTTGTAGTCTATAAATCTAAATTTCAGAGCAAGTGCTTGCTGTTTAATTACTCACCTCACTCCCATCTTGCAGTCCATGACATTTGGCCCACTGAAGTTAGTCAGCAGGTCACTCATCTGCAGGAAGAGCTCTCCATCTCTCTCAACAGTTCCTCTGTAGGTTGGTACAAATCGTTCCATCACATCTCCGCTTATGTGCTCGAAACATAGCTTTTCGTTCTCAGAATACTTCTTAAGGATGGTGCCGTGTTCTCCTGCTTTGAAGCTGCCTGTATCAATAAAAACACTAGGTCAATGGAATCCACTGTTTATACTTTAGTATTGATGTTGGACCTTTTGGTTCCTACCTTTGTGACCGGCTAACTGAACCCAAGATAGCCGCTTTCTCTGCGAGGCTACAACTTGCCAATGCACAACAGTCTTCAATGTCCACCAGGGTTTTGCCTGCTGTGACACATTAAACATCAACTTTTTGGTTAATTATATAGCAAAACTGTCATTTAAGTTGTACAACTCAAACCGTGACGTTTGACGTGAGGGTAAAGCATCAGTAGGAAAACACCACAGCTGTTATGTTGGAAAACAATGCTATAATGACATTTGATCACATAAGGAATGAAACATACAATAATAATCAGTGGTGTAAGAGACAATGCTATCTATGAATCAAGAGATGGG
This sequence comes from Dolichallabes microphthalmus, assembly GCA_026413445.1. Taxonomy (NCBI): domain Eukaryota; kingdom Metazoa; phylum Chordata; class Actinopteri; order Siluriformes; family Clariidae; genus Dolichallabes; species Dolichallabes microphthalmus. The sequence continues at coordinate 7,599,808 of JAOTQY010000002.1, forward strand.
CTTCGAAGGCTTAGGGGGGGTGGGACGGGCACGTGATAATTCTCTCTTCTCTCTCAGTCACAGTGACACTAGCCAATCACAGGTGCCTGTAAGCTCATGTCTGTGAAATAGAGCTTATCTTTGGGTGTGTGACGCTGCTTTGTGACACAGCATGAGCAGACATGAAAAGTTGCTTTTGACAGGCTTCATGTGTCAAGGAGGAAACACATGTTAACCGCCAGAGTTGATCGATGTCAGCTGAGATAGAGCAGGTTGGAAATTTTCAAGTTCCCAATTTGAAGATGGAGGGAAAAAAATAGCTGGCTTATTTCCCGATAACAGCACCAAGTTGCCAACCTTGACACTTTTTACATATAAAAAAAAAAATTCTTTTTTATGTAAGTTACTTTTACTGACGTGGAACTTCCATGAAGCAAGTGTTTGCTTTTCATTTAAACTGAAGAAGCTATAAACAGCCATTCCATCATCAGTCTTTTTTTTTTTTTTTTTTTACCTTCATGAAGGGTGTTCAAGTCAAACTGGGACTTTAGATTGTGCAGAATAACAGATCAGTTAAGAGTTTAAACTACCTTTATTTATCTATACCGTATAATCTCCTCTTACGCTAATGCACTTATCCCAGTGTTTCAGTAGTGCTTCTATATTATTAAGTTAGAAAGTTTTCTCGGTCTGCTGAAGCCATGATCGTACTGCCGGCTTCACATCTGAAACGCTGGGCTCACGGGAACTCCTTTACTGGCGCAAACATGTGGAAATGTTTTGTACTAGTGTCAGAACTGTGTGAGGGATTTGGCCATAGCTGCTAGCCGAGTTGCTGTAATGGTGTTGGTGAATCATTGTGTGTAAAGTTCTCACGGACAGATGCGTCTCTGTTAGTGACAAGTTAGTGACAAGTGATCTGTTGATTTTCAAGAATCAGGAGTTTCACTCGCTGAAAACTAATTTACAGGAATGATAGCAGTGGGCTCTATGTCTGTAAACGTCAATGTTTTTTTCCGCTTTCATTCATGAGAAAGTTCATCAAGTCCCGGTTTGACTTAAATATCATACTCTTTTTTTTTTCTTTCTTTTATCCTCTTTTTTAAGTGACAGAAACTTTCTAACTTTTATAAGTTATAGCATTAGCATTATGTTAAAGCAAGTAAAGGTAACATTGCATTGGTAGACAGCTTGAGCAGCACAATCAGGAGGTAGTTTGGTTTAGACTTAATCTGCAAATGTTTGCAGTCTAATCTACAAGCATTTAAGCTGCATAAAGCCAACGAATGTAAATATTAGGAAGATTACATGGATGGTCATCCTGTAGCAATATTTCATGGAGGCCTCCGAGACTGTCATTGGTAAAAATGTGCCATGTGTCGCATAAACAGTGCTTTATGAAGATGACTCGACTTCTCGAGCCACAGAATCACTTGGTCCCTCGCCTGAACGCACAGTTGTTTGTTTTTCTGCTTATTACTGATTCCAACAGAGAAACGATTTTTTTCCCCAGTAAACACAGCCAGCATGACAGTTGGCATGGAAATCGTTTCATTTGCGATTTCACAGCCTGGTCACCATTCAATTCAGAGAGCCATCAATAATTAGACAATTTTATTTAATAATATGTTAAATTATCTGATTAAGTAGGTGGTCGCAAATCTCATCCAGCTGCCAATAGTATAGTACCACCAAAGACTGGCAAACTTCATCAGGCCTATAACACAGCCTTCTTTTAGCTTTTTTAGCACAGCAGCCATTTGTAAAGATGTAAATAGCAAATACTTACTGTAAATAAAAGCAAACATTCCGCAATGAAACTTTGCAGGAATGATTCCATTTTAAAGCTAACGTGCAGAGATCAAAACATCCAAACATTTACAAATCGCTATGGGGTATTTATTTGGACTACTTGTGTTTCTTATCACGTGACTGAAAACTGCTTTCAACTCAATAGGAAATGGGCTACTCTGTGAAAACTGCAACAAATTTTGACATGAGGGTAAAATTCCAGAAAAAGGAATTTTGAAGAACACACCCACGCTTTCGCTGACATTTCCATCAGAAGTGATGGCAAATGAGTCAAAAGATTATATCTCCAGTCAAGCATGAGTTATGAGGATTCACATTTACTAGGTTGGACGTGTACAGTAACAAAGACACGGAAAGAACAATGATTTTATCAGTATAAGAATTAGGAAAGTGTCTGACAAGTCAAATAACTTCAATGACATATGTAATCAATTAAACACAAACAGAAGTTTGAAAATAATCTTCAAGATCTGTTAACTTGAATATTCCAGTATACAATATATAACTTTCATAACATTGAAGTTGAGATTTTCTCAGGTACAAAGTGCATCACTAGGAGGTTAAATGTCAGAAAACAGTAGAGCTGAACAACAATCCCTCTGTGTGTGTGTACAAGAATTGAAATGGCCAATACAAGAATTGAAAATGGACAAAAAGCAAGAACGTTTTTTTCCTCACAATTGTTCAAGCACACTCGTGGAGACTCATCTTGATGTCTAAAAATGAATTGGTTCCCATTAACATGGGGTTGCAGGAAGTCATCCAAAAAATCTCATTGCGATTACTGTGGCACGTACAGTGATATAAATTTGTACTGCATTAGTTCATTGTTAAATGTACCAGTTTGTGTTCATATTGGCTAACAGGAAATATCTGGAAAATTGACCCCATTAACAGCTGTTTATAAATTAAAAATTATTATTTTAATTAAAACCATTAAAACCAAAGCATAGGTCAAAGGAAAAAAAGTGTTTACATGGAATCCCTGCCGGTATGTGTTAACAGGGAGGCTTTAGATTCCTATGTATTTGGGTTTTTGGATATATCAGGTAGAATGGAAGTTATCATTACTTTTATAACGTGTAAATTTACCACTCTGGGAATATGGGAAGGACAAAAATGTAGTACTCTCAAATTTGGCATGTTATTATTAGTGTTTTGCTCATAAAAAAAAATAAAAAGATGTAATCATATGTACTGTATGTGTGATATTTCTTTGTTTCTTTGCCTACAGTGCAGTACGTGACGCCTTTTTTTTTTTTTTTTGCTCAGTCATGTTTGCGTAGTTTGTTAAAATAAAAAAAAACTTTGTTAATTATATCGCCTAGGTTGTGCTGAAAAAATGATATATCACTCTATACTGCACAATCCTGAGCCCTATACAGTATGTGTTTATTAAAAATCATCAAAAACAAATAATGGCTAAAATATTCTGGGGTTTAAGAGCTACAAAGTAAATAAGTACAGTACTTATTAACAAACTCTATATAAACTCCTGACTGTGCGCATATTACCCGTAATAAAATGCAGCCTTTGGTGATTCTCAGGTCCATATTATGACTATTTTTTATACGATTTTGTAATTGTGCACTCTTTCTTTATAATATGACCATATAAGTTATTTCTTGTTTTTATGATAATGTGATTGCAACGTATTATAAATAAATCACTTCACTATACCCTGGAGTTTTTATAGAGTGACCCTGATGCTAAATAACAGGTAATTATTTCTTAATGAACAAGTTATTAACATTGCAAATGGCCCCAGCAGGCATCCACAAGTTAAAAGTAATACTCCTTTATGCTACCCAAGACATAATCTACACATATAATAAAACTGTAAAGTTGGCATGTCTGAACATTGAAGATATTTGCATAAAAATGATTTGGGGGGGATGAAGGATGAGTAATAGTTAGTAGAACACATTAAGATGGTTTTTGGAATTTTTGTCTGTTTGTTTGTTCGTGCATCACGTAAAAACTTGAGCTTGAGGTAACATTTTCAGTAGACTTTGTTTCATCACAATTTGCCGACGGGAAAAGAAGATGTACTAATTAGAATTTTTAATGGAAAACGTCCTTAGATTATAAAAAACAACCTAACCAAATAAACGCGATCTCACACCTTCATTTTGTGCACTTCATGGTAACAGCTAAAAATTTTAGTTCATTCCAAAATTCAACAGATGATGTTCTACACTTTTTTAATAAGTGCAATTAAATTCCATGTGAATGAAACATCATGGGAACATGTAGGTTAGCATAAAATATCCAGTCATAACATTTCAAATATTTTTAGTCTGGGGGGGAAAAAATTATTTCAAGCCCCTCTTTTGTATTATGTTGCTGAAAAGAAAAGAAGCAGTAGTGGAATTATTTCACACTTAGAGATAATGAGGTGGAATATGACATCTTAAATGGTTCCTGGAGCTAATATCAGCTAGTATTCTAGTGTAATTATTGTTTTGGACTTCAGCTGAGTGTATTAGCCTGGATATTCAATTGAGTTCACAGTAGCAGTCCTGAGTTACATAGAATTCTTCATGTCAATGTTTCCAAATTCTTGCAAATTTCCTCTTTCTACAAGCAGACAAGTATCACTATCAGTATTGGGATAGTCTTGTTTCTCTTTTTTTTGTCTACTTAACTTCATTAGAAAGAGAAATGAGAGAGGCTTGTGAGGGAACAACTTTTCATACTATATAATGTAAATGATGTCATTCTTTAATATAACAAAATATTGTTTGTGTTTACACATTGCTGCGATATACTTTCTCACATGCTGTTAACGGAAAATACCGTGTTGGTGTTGGAGCCTGTGACACGACACTGCGTTGGTAATTATTTTCCTACAACAGCATGGCCTGTCATGTTTTAAACCTTACATGTGAAAAGTACTGCGTTCGACATTTCGAATTTAGAAACGATTAACCTTCCTGAATTCAAATGCCATTTTCCTCCACTAACATGTGCACACTCCTACACACACTCACCCACCCACACACACACACACACACATACAAAACATGTATTCTGACACACAACAGTGTTTATATTGAAAGGTCACAGCCGAAATGCTAAGCACACAATTTGCCCCTTATAATGAAAGGCTTGTGAATAATTCCTCCTAGGTAATCGCTCGTGTACTAGTTATGAACAACTTGTACTTCTTCATAACGATGAAACACTGGTGCAAAACAGGAACCTCAGGCCTTTTTCTATATGGAACAAATGAAGGTGAAAATTTTCAAGGTAAGCCATTTTACAAATGATTTCTACTTTCCATGACAGGAGCTGTATGCGGATTTGTACCGAATCAGTGGAGAACTCCCATATGTACAGATAAGCAATAACAATTAAGCTTATGCACAACATGAAAGCTGAACCTTGTACAACAGTAAATGCACACATCTGTAACACACCCATAAGTCAAATATTGAACTGTACAGTCATATTGGAAATTTATACACAAACACGACCAAGTCCGACATTAAACTCTTATAAATCTTGGGTGGAAGAGCAACGTGTCTCCCAAGCTTGAATTAAAACAACAAAAGACATTTGTCTGCAGCAAATATTGCATCACGGACTCAACAGGAAAATACCTTCCTAAATATTCTCTAGAGTTTCAACACAGCAAATAAAGTTCCAAAGTAAACATATATTCATGTAAATGTGTGTGTGGGTGTGTGTGTGTGTGTGTGTCCACAGTGGATCAAACCACTTTGTAAACCCATTAGGCTTGACCAAAATGTCACCTCACACGCACGCGGTGAACAAACTGTACCCTGGTTGATGTGTTAATCCGCTGCCATGGACAGTCCATAAGAAACCCATGCTTTGTATTCATTCACTGGAAGGACAAAGGAGAAAGAAAAGAAAAAATAACCCTAACCGGTGCATTACAGCATAACTGCACGCTATTAAACAAGACCATGCTAAATAAAGAGCTCTTTGTTTAGCCATGTGTAAAATATATGAAGTATATTTATTCTAACCACCGTAACGATCATCTGAGTGGCATTTTAACAGGCACAGAGTTGTTTCTTTTTAAAGAGGTAGTGAAAATGTTTGCTGCATGATGTGGCTTCGGCTGTAAATGTCACAGTGCTAAAGGTTTGTTTTCTTCAAATATGCCAAGATTAGATCAGGGTTTCCTTACACAGCCTGTGTGTGCTACGCGATTCCTTGGGATATTTGAGAGCAAACTGCTCTAATGCCTTTTGTAAAGGTTTTTTTTCCCTCCATACGATTAAACAAGCTCGTCAAGCAAGAGGTGATGAAGTCATCAGAAGGTTGGATATTGTGCAGACATGCCTTTCAGACTTCAAGACGCTGCATGTGTTTAAAGTTCTTTGACTGCTAACGCCTTCTATGGATATGATCGAGCGACGGGATTCCGGGAACAGAGAATTTATGCAACACAGCAGTTGCCACTTGGCAGATAATGGAACACACACACACACACACACACACACACACAGATGCACACATCAGATAAAATAGTACTTTGTGATTTCCAGTGGATATTAAATGTTATTTTGTATGCTAAATAGGACACCACTGACCGCAGACATTTTGGTCTAGAAAGCACGGAATTGGTTTAGATTCAACATTTATGATTGAGCTTCTAACCTCTGCATAATGCTACATTATTATATGCAATGAATTCATACTTGTTAAACAAAAAGTTCGATTCATCAGAAATGCCAGATCGAAATATTTAACCATATGCTGTGAAATACAGTCTTATTACTACAGAATTAAGTTTCTTTTTGAAACTTTCTTCGTGCTGTTGCTTCAAACTACTATGACATTATCTGTTTTCACACTTTTGTGGGTTACAGCTTTGTTCATGCAGATTGCAGACATGTCCTATAGCATTGTTGAAACATTATTATTTAAAAGAAAAAAAACAACAACAACAATTGATCATTCATGTATATCAATAAAGGTACTGTACTTTTACAAACTTTCAGTCGTCCTTGTTTCTGGGGTGGTGCCATCAGATATACCTGATTTGTGCCTTGCACATGTGGTGCAGATGGTGCAAGCTTTAATTTGCTTTTAGTGTGAAGCTGTAAAAGTATAGTACTTTAGTGGTCCATAATGCACAATTAAATGCACTCTTTAAAGACTTACAATTAGGATGTTTTTCATTGCTGTATTTTAAGCTATCTTGAATTATTTTTAAATACATATTTCAAGATAAAATATGCATACTTTTTTACGTATACACTGTTGATGGTGCAAGAATAATTTTTTTTTTCATTTTTGAACATGAACTTTGATAAGGTGGATTTTTTTTTGTATCATAGTCGCCCTTGAATTGCTCGAGCATGTAAATGCAAAACAACCTGTAGTGTTTTCGCTGTTTTTTTTTTTGCACTCACAGATTCATGCATTATATAAAGTATCTGCGCGTGCAAAATGATCGAAGGCAACGTGACTACTGATGACAGGACAAAAAGTTTAACTGCATAGTGTGACACTTTTTTTTATTTAAGATCAGCCTTTGCCAAGCTACAGCTAGAGATTTCAGAAGGACCTCGGCGGCTGAGAAGCTTTTTCTCGCAGAACACCCACCTCTCCTGTATCTGCCAAATGCTCCAAAGTAACGATGCCTTTGCTTTTCGTCTCGTTGTCGCTCAGCACGTCGTCCTCTGACTCCTCTAAGCCCACGGACGAGCCTGTGGACGACACGGACGAGTTGGAGAGCTTGCGGCGGAGCGGCGCTCCTCCGTTCAGCCCCTCCGCCTCCTCGTACTCGAGCTGCCGCGCGCCGCTGCCTTCGTCCGCCGTAACGGTCAGCTGCGGCACCAAGCGCGCGCTCGCCATCGGCAGCCGCTCATTACCGACGTGTGCGGACGAGCAGTGTCCCTGGCGCTCTTTCCCGCTCAGGGGAGAGGAGCTACAGGTCAACGCCTCCTTCAGAGACCTCCGCCTCTCTTTTGGCATCGATAATGGACTCGGTTTTTACAGGAAAATCTACGTCTCGTAATCCACACTGATTCCGAGTCTCAAATCCACGCATTAGTTAATCGTCGGGTTGTAAAAATCCAGTCGGTCGCGGTGATATCCTCCAGAGTCCGCTCGGTGCTGTTTGCACTGATGCGTGCTGCTGCAGCCGTGGGGAAGCCCTGTGACACACGTAACCTCAGCGCGGTTCTCTGGGCTAAACTGGATCTTCCGCGTTTCAGTCTCGCTGTTCTTCTGCTTCCTGACTTTGTTTGTTTCACTCATTTCCTCGTTAGCACCTGCGCGTTTAGCCTATTCCATCTCACACACACACACACACAGAGGGTTCCCTCTACCAGTGAGCCACCAACAGCAATCACAGCACACAGCAACTACTCCTACTATTACTACCGCTAATAAAACACTACAACTACTGCTATTACACTACAAACACTACTACTCCTGCTATTACTAACAACAAAAACAACAACAAACATATTACAATTACAGCTGCTAACAACAATAACCATAACACTACTACCACTGCTATCACTAACAACAACAAAAATACTACAGCTACTGCTGCTAATAAGAACATTAACCATAACACTACTGTACCACCACTGGTATTACTAACAACAACAATACTACTGTGGTAGCACTAAAATGTCAAGTCATATTAATTTTAGTGTACTAAAAACCATCACTAAAAACCATACACCATCAAATTCCAGCCTTACTGTAGGTAGGTGTTCATGGAGTTTTCCCCGCGCCTGGTGGGTTTCCTCTGGGTACACCGGTTTCCTCTCACTGTCTAAAGACGTGCAGATTAAGCTAATTGGTGTTCCCAAATTGCTTGTAGTGTGTGTAGTGTACCCTATGATAGATTGGCACATCGTCCAGGGTGTACGCTACAGTAAGTCTCCCCCATGACCATGTACTGTATACCCTTACAGCATTTGATAGATGCTCTTATCCAGAGCGACATCCATTTAATCACTGTGCACCTTAACCACTCCAACACCTTAATCACTGTGCTACACCTGTCCATGGATTATGTGCAAATATACCAGATAATGTGGTAATATAAAAAATATGCAAAAAATGACACAAATAAACATTCATTTAGTTAGCTCAGATGTTTTTATTAATGTGCAGGCCGAGGTCTTTTCTTATTTGCTTGTAAGAATTGATATTCAAATGTGTAAGTTTACAATAAGTATAGTGTACTCAAAGGTTCCTTTTAAAACATGTCTTGTCATGTCATGTCTAAACCTTTTCACCATACTTTAATGCACCATACTGTCACCATTCTAAAAGAAATGCTTAATATTCAAGAACCAAGTAGAGACAATTTTTTTTTCAAAACAAGACAAATGTAAAAGATAAATTAAGTATAAACTTACAGTGTCAACGGACAGAGTGGTGGCCATAGATGATAAAGGTGCATGTGTGGGCCTGTAATGTTAAAATGTCTTCTTCTAATGGTATGAGCCATGTGTTGTGAAATGTTGTGAAATCTTTTTTATACCCTTTTGAACTGTATGATCATCAAAGTAACAAACGGGCAGATAAATACCATGTAATCTTAATTAATGCAATCTTAGAACAGAATGAAACCCACATGCCACTAATCTATACATTAATGAACTTAACAAAAGGAAATAGATAAAGTTGCTCCACTTTATACAAACAATCACATTTTGGAAAGTATAAAACTTTATATTGAAAATGTTGTTTACTTAATTTGCAGGTTATCTATGATGCCACCACACTGTTCATTGTGAAATATTAATTTGGTTGATATCAAACATGCCCTTAAGAATATGTCAATTGAATATTGTTCAGATCTTAATAGGTTGTCTTACTTTGACCAGTCCAGCATTATCTCACTGCCATATTTTATAATTGTTCTACACTATTACCACTAAGAACAATAACAAAACTACTATTACAACTACTCCTAGAAACAACAACAATACAATCAGTATTAATGCTACCAACAAAAACACTACAACTATTAGTAATAACAACATAACTACTTATAGTATTGGGGGCAGGAGTAGCACAGAGATTAAGGTGTTGCACTGTTCATTGGAAGGTCCCAGGTTCAAACCCCACCTCCACAAAGTTACCACAAGTGGGCCCTTGAGTAAGGCCCCTAACCCTACAATACTCAAATACAGTATATGATGAGATAAGAAAAGAAAAGAAATGTAAGTTGCTCTGAATATGGGTGTCTGCTGAATATCCTCAATGTAAGTACAGTACTAACAGTAATAATAATGTATTAAAATATTTATTACCATGTAGCTGAAACTTCATGAAAATATATATATTTAATTTTTTAAATTTTAAACATAGTATGTGTGTAAAGAGGCGGCACGGTGGTATAGTGGTTAGCACTGTCGCCTTGCACCTCCAGGGTCTGGGTTCGATTCCCGGCCAGGCTCGAGTCCCGTCTCTGTGTGCATGGAGTTTGCATGT
>JAOTQY010000002.1:7647061-7658794 GCA_026413445.1 Dolichallabes microphthalmus
TACATCAGACTCCCAGAATGTTCCTGTTTAAATGAACCCATTTTCTTTGTGAGCCCGGATCATGCATGAAAGTTATTTTTTTTTTAATTGCAGGTCTATCATTAGAAGATCGTCATCGTATAATCCACAGGTTCCTGATGTCCCCGCTGTCCTGCAAATCTTTTAGTGTTTCTTGATCTAACTCTGACTAATAAAACAAATTCATAGCCTTCTGCAAGTTGTGGAAAAGAAGGAAAACCAAGGAAATATGGGGTAAGGGATACTCTAGAACCAGAAAGATATCCATTAGAATTCTATTCAATTCACCTCATAGAGTGTGACAAGTAATCTAAAAAGACCACTTTCAATTTATTTCCCCAGTCTTCACTTCAGTGAGTAAAGTGGTGTAAACCTTTGATAATCCACTCAATAGAAAGCAAGCATTAAAACAGTTGATCTGATCGTTTCTTTTGTTGGAATAAATCTTTCTCTGCATGTTTGCTTCCATACTGTAGGAGTAGATGCGGTGATGAGTTTCTGGGAGGGTTGAGGAAAGGGCACTGAGAACTTTAGCATTCTAGACGAGCCGGGAATTGTTTTTCCAATTTCGTTTTTTCTTCTTCTTCTTCTTTATCATCATCTTCTGTTATGGCAGATTGAAATGCTTCATGGCAAGCTGAATCTCTTTGTGCATATACAGTATCAGTCAAAGGTTTGGTGCAAGTTTGGATTTATTCAAAACAATACGGGATTGGATTTATTCTAAAACAATACGGGATTTTTTCTAAACTATGAAATAGCATAAAACATGGCACTAGAAAATTAAGTAACAACAATGGGGCGAAGGTCACAAAGGTCAGCTGCTCTGGAATAGTTCTCGTCAAGAACAGTATCGTATCGTATGCTAAAGCCATTAAGCACCATGATGAGACTGAGTCCCATGAAGGCCATCCCAATGAAAGCAAAACCAAAAATAAGTTCATTTAGAGTTACCAGCCTCAAAAATCCCCAATTAACAGCGCCTCCGATTAGATCTGTTGTGAAGGCTCTACAGAGCATAAGTAGTAAACAGATTGTTGCATATTTTGGAAGTTTTTCAACTCAAACGAATACCTGGACAGTTTTCAATCTGGCTTCCGAGCGCATAACAGTACAGAGACAGCGCCCATAAAGATAATAAATGACATTCATTTAAATTCTGATTCTGGCAAAATATCAGATCTTAGTGCTGCGTTTGACACTGTCAATCATAACATACTAATAAAAAGACTGGAAAACTGGGACGGGCTTTCTGGGATGGTAATAAAATGGTTCAGGTCATACTTAGGGGAGAGGTTATTATGTGAGTACAGTATACTGTAGGAGAGCATACAGTAAGTCTAAGTGGACGTCCAACAAGGCTCAATTCTTGCACCCCTCCTGTTTATACATGTTCCCACTAAGTCAGATAATGAGAAAGAACCAAATTGCCTATCACAGCTACAGTATGCTGATGATGCCCAGATTTACCTAGCCTTATCTCCAAATGACTACAGCCCTGTTGACTCCCTCTGCCAATGCATTGAGGAAATTGGATCAATTGGATGTGCCAAAATTGTCTTCAGTTAAACAAGGAGAAAATTGAGGTCATTGCATTTGGAAACAAAGATGAAGCTCTGAAGGTGAATGCATACCTAGGGGTCTAGGGGTCAAACAACTAAAAATCAAGTCAAGAATCTTGCGGTGATTCTGGAGACAGACCTTAGTTTCAGTAGTCATGTCAAAACAGTAACTAAAGCAGCATACTATCATCTCAAAAACATTGCAAGAATTAGATGTTTTGTTTCCAATCAAGACTTGGAGAAACTTGTCTGTGCCTTTATCACCAGCAGGGTGGATTATTGTAATGGTCTCCTCACCGGCCTTCCCAAGAAGACCATTAGACAGTTTCTGCTCATGCAGAACGCTGCTGCCAGAATTCTGACTAGAACCAGAAAATCTGAGCACATCACACCAGTCCTCAGGTCCTTTTTTGTTTTACAATGTAGAAAGAAATAAAAATCTGAAAAGGCCATGGAATTAGAAGGCGTGTCAAATTTTTTACTGGTTGTATATATAAAAGATTTTACATCCTGATTATATGCGTCGAGTGTGTACAGTAAATTCTAACCAGGGTCAGTGTAGAATCTGTAATAAGACTGATTTCAATCAGATTACAGAAATGTTGTCTTTATGTAACCATAGCTATTGTTTCACATACAGTATTGTTTTTTGATGAACTATGGAACTGCTACTTTGCTCACTGCCTGGAAAATATTTCTATCACAAACGATTTTTTCATCTTGCACCTCAATCTTCCTGTAAGAATCTCATCACATCTCATCTCTCATCATCTACTGTATATCTATATTATCCTGTATATAGGGTCACAGGGGGCCTGGACCTGGACACTTAGGGCACGAGGTGGGGTACATCCTGGAGGGGGTGCTAATCCATAGCAGGGCACACACACTAGGGATGGGAATCAACAATCATCTCCTAATATGATATTATCATGATAAATGATTGCATGATAATGTAACGCCATAAAAATGTGTTTCTGTTGCTCCACTTGGAAGCTTCTATGCTCGGTACAGAATCATTTATATCTGAGGCTGATCTGTCAATTACCGGTCATGACCAATCAAACTGAAAACCAGCCGATTCAGGTCATGGGATGATTGACCGGTTCATCTCTATTATACATTTATTTCTTTATTTTTTTGGAGTCAGTTTGGCAATACTGAATCGACTGAATCAATTTTTCCACATCTCTAACACACACATACATACACACTACCTCACACAATGAGAGCACATATCAGCCATTATATGGCGCCCAAGGGCAATATCAACATTCTATCTCGAGAAACACTTAATCTTCCTTTAAGGTTCATCCTAAATTCACTTTCACTCATTCGTTGTCTATACCGCTTTATCCTGGTTACAGGGTCACAGAGGAGCCTGAAGTCTATGTTGGGAGACTTACTGTAGACACGAGGAGGGGTACACCATGGATTTGGTGCCAATGCATTGTAGGGCACACATACAGTACATGCACCACACGCTCATTTACACACTATGGGCAATTTGGGAACGTCACTCAGTCTAATCTGCATGTCTATGGATTGTAGAAACCCATCAAGCACGGGAGGAAAACATGCAAACTCCATGCTCACAGAACCCGAGGTGGGAATCGAACCCTCAACCCTGGAAGTGGCAGTGCTACCACTAAGAATTCCTGTAACAATCAGATTCTTCTGATAATCATGTGAAGCAGGTGTATTGGAGTGAAAGCACTAGGAAGGTGGTCATGTGTATCATCAATACCCTGGTGAGGTACACCCTGGATGGGGTGCCAATCCATCGCACAGTACCCACACATACACTCACTCACATTTTCATTTCACATATTCATTGGCACACAATGAGCAATTTGGGAACACCAATTAGCCTAATCTGCATGTCTTTGGACTGTAGGAGGAAACCAGAGTACCCAGAGGAAACCCACCAAGCACAGGGAAAAAACATGCAAACTCCATGCAGACAGAACCGGAGGCGGGAAACGAACTCGGACCCTGGAGATTCTATAAGAATCTGATTCTTGATTTGATTATGTGAAGTGTAGGTGTATTAGAGTGAAAGCACTAGGAAGATGGTTAGATGGTCATCACTCGTTTGTAGTGCTGGATAAGAGCATGTATCGGCCATTATACTGTACAGCGCCCAAGGGTGATATTAACAGTCTTTCTCGGGAAACATTTACCTTTAAGGGTCATTGTGAATTCACTTTCACTCACTCAGTCACCCGTTCACTCACTCACTCACTCATGTATCGTCTATACCTCGGCCGCGTACACCCTGGATGTGGTGCCAATCCATCACAGGGTTCACACACATACACACACACTCACATTTTAATTCGCACACTATAGGCAATTTGGGAACGCCAATTAGCCTAATCTGCATGTCTTAGGACTGTGGGAGGAAACCGGAGTACCAGGGGGGAACCCACCAAGCACGAGAAGAACATGCGCACCGAACCAGAGGCGCGAATCGAACCCGGACCCCGGAGATCCTGTACGGATCCGATTCTCGATGTGATCATGTCAAGCAGGTGTATTGGAGTGAAAGCACTAGGAAGATGGTTAGATGGTGATCTCTCTGATGTAGTGCTTGAGGTGTGAGGTTTGAAGTGACGTCTCGTTGCATAACACGTCGAAAGTAACAACTAAACGAGCTCGGCTGTTACGTATGCTATTTCGTTTCCCTCTCCAGTGAGGTTCAGAGAGGATTCCTGAACTCGTGTGGTCCCGGCGCGGCAGCAGCAGCAGCAGCGCATGAATATGATCGTGCGCGTGCTACTTCGGAAGTAGGTCACCGCTTCAGCCGTGTCTTGTCAGCTGCTGCTCTGCTCGTCTCCGCTTCCCGGCTGAACCTCGAGCTCGGGTTTATTTTGTAAACAAAAAGAATTCGAATTTCGGAATGTAACGCTTTTTTTGTTGTTGTTGTTGTTTTGTTTTGTTTGTATTCGCGCTCGGCGGAGACTCGGAGGGAGGTAAACGCAGGATTACTAATCTGTTTCATTTCGGTTGCGCGTCTTCGCGTCGTTCTCTCTCTCTCTCTGTGTGTGTGTGTGTGTGTGTGTGTCGTAAAGCGAAATTAAAGATTTTTTTCATTCCTTCCAAATCGTGCAAATCGGTAATGAGCGGCTTTCTGGTGTTTTGTTCGGCTACAGTACAGTAAGTGCTCGGTGGCTTGTCGGAGCAGCAGCTCGGTTAGCGCTGACGTATGTTCGGCTCGTGGAGGAGCGCGAGGCGTTTGTGCTTCTGCTGCTCAACACTGAGCTGGCGTTCATTTGTTCTTCTTCGGAGTTAGATTTAGTTCGCCTTTACATGTAGATATATAGATATACGTGAGCGCTTGCAAGGTCTGTGTGAGTAAAAAGGGGGGTGTTAAAGCCCCAAGCGCGACGATTTGAAATCAGGAAGGTTGAGTCGGTGTTACGCCCTGTACCGCTTCTCTCTCAGCAACCATGAGCTCCGCGATTATTTTCAGCATCGCATCAAATCACTAATCGTTTTTTATTAGTTTTTTTTGGTCTGTCTTTTTAGTCTGATCAATTCCCCTGCCTCATCAATCAGAGAGAGAGAGAGAGATGATCTTGATCTGATCTGACTTCTCTGTAGATTACTTGGCTTCAAAGTTAACCATCAATTCACATGGAGGATGGATTAACAAGGCTACTTTGTCTCAACCAAATCCAACGATTTCCACGCTTGATTATTTTTTTGGGGGGTTGGGTTTGGGGGTCATTCTTCATTAGGCGATACAGTACCTTAAAAATGATTTCGCGCAGGTTCAAGGTGTTCTTCATGATGATGATAAAAAGTATGCTTCTGTAGACATTTTCTTGTATTAAGTTTTAATACTGATGTTGTTGGAGTTTCTGCTCACCGTCCGATCCGCGCACAGGTTTTTTCGCCAGGGTGACCTTCCTGATGTAACCATCCAATTTTATCCGGGTTTGGGACCGGCACTGCATCTAGTGGCTGCGGTTTGGGCGTTAGGTGGGAATCGAACCCAAGCCTTACGCATGGCAGATGAGAACCCAACCACTGAGCCACCAGTTCCCTCAGTGATCATTTTTAATAATGTTTTTCTGTATATAGCTTTGGAACTACTGTAACAATAGATCTCATTGTCATGTACTGTACGCAAAAGCTGGATTGGTGGTGGATAAGTGTGTTAAAGCTCTGTGTTAGTTTGGTTGCTGCTGTTGCGCAAGGTCCTTGAAGCTGTCTGGTCCAGAGGCGCCGTATAATTGCTGACCCCTGTGCTCTGACCCCAGCCTAACAAAAAGCTGGGATATGTGAAGAATAAAGAATTTTACTGTGCAGTAATGTTTGTGATGAATAAAGGTAGAACTTAACTTAAAATAGGATTCATCACATAGAGAAGTCATTGTTGCTGATCTTTTCCAGCATTTGCTTGTTCTACCCCGTCGAACAAAACTATGGCGAAAGCTATTGTTTGCCTCCTGTAAAACATTTTTTTAAAAACCCGAATTAATTTGGATTGACTTAATGTATTTTCAGTTGTCTTGGGTAATCTAAAACGATGTTGGGTGATAAATTACACACCGAGCATCATAGGTTTGAAAAGTTCTATAAATGCAGTGTTGATGAGGTTGTATTCTTTTGTTTAACTATTTAAGGATGAGTTTAATAGCTGCATACAAATCATGGAATTCAAATCAAGTGTGTTTCTTCCAAGCTGCTGAGGAAGTGTAGTCCTTATGTTTTAATCGTCACTGCCTTAAACCTACTTTGGTGAAGTTTTTTCTGATATGTTTGTCATCTGAATGTGAACTCACTGGTCTAATAGCTCCATGCAGTACAGGCCATGTTTGTTTGTTTTTTTGGTTTGTTTTTTCTAACCACAGATTGCCTCGTTATTTGTCATCATGGCTGAGGAAGTAAAAATAGAAGTATGCAACAGGACAAAAAAAAACGATAATGTCTATCTGGGTAGGGAAATGCTGTAATAATCATTGCATTGCATTTCCTGTCCATTTTGGAAATCAGATCCACAAACCTCCACAGTCAGATCAATTTAAAATCCCCAGAATTTTCCTTTAGGGATCAATAAAGACCTTCCATCTATTCATCCATTTATCTACTGCCATACCTCGCTAACTATCTACCTGCCTAAAAAACAAACAAACAAACAAACTATTCACCATTCTTACTTTTAACTTGACATGTTTTCATTTTGCTGAGCTGTTTCATTTGTGTGTGAATTGTTGCTGAATTGAAAAGTTCACTTATTAACTTCACAAAATATAACTATCTAAATCATAAATGTCATTAAAAAACAATAAGCTTTTTTGCACCTTTGACACTGCCGGATTGTTTGCTATAATAATAAGAGTGTATATGGTATAATGATTCAGGTCTTGAAGACAAGAAAATGTGGGCTCTGTCTTAAACTGGATTTAATGTTTTTTTTTCTTGTCAGTGGAAAAAATACTACTGAAGGACAAGAAAGGTTTACAAATCATTAGAGCCCTTTAGAGAATAAATAGTGGGGTCGGGGTTAGGGTGAAGAACATCAGTCAGTAGGTCATACTAGGCAGGACATATTATACCTAATTAATATGACCTGTCTGTCTAATAGATGGCTTACATCAGTATGGCCTGCGGGTAGTGCGATAAAAGTAGTAATTATACAGTAATCGTAAGATCTCCTTTAAGGGATATTTAGGAAACGTATGCTGAGTGATGGTTGAATGTACAGTATGTTTGGATATTCTTCAAAATTAATAACTGTTCATGGTGTTGTTTTTCCCTGTTAGTGGCTTGCTATAAATATGCATGGTTTATACACTCTTGGTGTACAGTCGTGTAGATTTATGTACTATATATATCTCTGAACATAGATGCAGAATATTTGTGATAGTTACAAAATCAGCATAATTAAAATACCTCATTTATCATGGATGTATTTACATGCTGTGGTTTTTCCCCCCTCTGCAGTCAATTGAAGCTTGTACATGAGAGGATTTGTATTTTTTTAAACCGAAGTTTTAGAAAATAGCTGAAATATTAGAATTCAGTATACAGTAGGAGAGTGCAGCGCTCATAACATAGTTAATACATCTATCTTTACTTTGCCTGGTCAGCCATATCGATTTCAGCAGCCACTAGCAGAAGCCAGAACAGAAACCATAATTTGAATGACCCAACCACAGTATTTACAGATCTGCATGCGTCCAACACAACTGAGTTTGAGTATTTCCTTTTTCCCCTTTGTAGGATCTGCATGGAAGATTGTAATGACACATGCACGGCAGAGGAACTCTTTATGTCGATATCGAAGTGAATCCAAGGAGCAGGTGAGTTGCCAGATACATGCTGAAACGATGGGCAGAACCTGGCCAGAGTGCCCAGTGCTAGAAAAGAAGACTAAAAGGCATTCCCATAAAAGAGGAAGAGATAAGCAAATAAAGCAGCAACGCGGGGATAGCGACCGAAAGCTTTATCCCCTCAGAGGACGGCAGGGAATGAGTGACGTTGGTCCCCTAAACTGCTGTGTTCTACTGACTCGCTTAGAAGAAGGAGGAACTTCTAAGGGCAACATGAAAGCTGTGCATAAGAACAAAGGGAAAAGAAATATGAAAGGAAAGAAGGGAAGGACCAAATCTTGCAAGTGTCAAAAGAAGGGCTGCAAGGCATGCCAGTCAACACCTGGACCAAAACGCAAGCCCAAATCTGACAAAACTGCCTTATCCATGGACCTGCAAGAACCTCGAAAGCGGCGATTAGCCTCTCTCAATGCGGAAGCGGTCAACAGCCTGTTGTTGTTCAGAGAGGACTCTCAAATGTCCAAAAAACAGCAGAATTCTCAAAAGGGTGATGGTGAGCTCCCAAAAGGAGAAACCGACAGTTCAAGAAAAGGACCAGAAGGCCAAAAACGTGCACACACAGGGGAACGAGAGGAGAGTACAAATCCTAAAAAAAAAAAAAAAGCAAAGACAGAATTTGAACATCTGGACCAACTGAACCTTAACAGTCCAACCCCAAGACGTCTAGCAGGTTTAAACGCGGCTGCTCTTCTGAAGCTAACCAGCACCTCATCTGGAGCTAAGCGCCGAGCTAAACCGGACACCAAGCCAGGCAGTGGAGGAGGACGGACGAAACAGCTGCAGGGAAAAATGAAAAAACAACACAGCTCACCATGCCTGACCGAGACTCCGGTACCTCAGCAATGCTGCAACCTCTGTAAGAAGGAGGCTCTCAAGACTGACAGCTTGTGGGAAGGCACTTCTGGGGCGCATGACTTTATCCAACCTGGATACCAATGCAGGTCCATGCTGAGCTACTCATTAAAGCCTGTGAAAGAGGAGAAAACTGAGACTGATGTAAATTCATGTTTCTGCTGTTCCCAGGAGAGGTCCGTGGAATACTGTCACCGATTAGCCCTGTTCCTTGGGCAGAAGGCATATCCTGATTCAGAACAGCATTCCCTGCCATCCGTTAAAGGATTCCTTAATTCGCCTCACTCCCTGACCCACCCAGCTCTGACACTAGGTGCTCATTCTTACCCATGCTACCCAGGTTACTATGTCCACATTTCCCACCATGGGACATCCTCGCTTCCTGTTAGTACAAGTCCAGGACCCCATGTGCCACCTTCTGTACCTCCTATTACACTGTGTCCCACTGGGGTCCCAAGACCCAAACTACTGCCCTCGCCAGTGACTCACCCTTCAGGAATTCCTCATCCGGTGTACTGCAACTCTGTAGGGACGTGTTATGGAGAACCATGCAGGATCAGCGGCTGTGCCTACAGACACACACAGCCCCTCGCTAACAGGGGCTGCTCATTCAGTGCCGGATGCTCCAGCTGCAGCCACAAAATCAAGATGGGTAAGAAATGGCAAATGGGATGAAAATCTATTTTCCTGTAGCATGAACTGCTTAATAAAATCAGCCTCAGACTCGTGTCATAACCGGGGCTGTGCTGGTTAGAGAATATGCACACTGAGATAACTGCGAAATAATGTTTGGCAGACAGTACGAGGTCAAATGCAGAGGAGAAATGCTTGGGATATCTCATGATAACTGCTGTGTTTAAACATTTTTTAGTTAAAAAAATATGTACTGTAAAAAAAAAAAGAAAAAAGTGGTAAAGTTGGTAAACACACTCCCCCGGTCAAATCTTTCTATCCTGGCATATCCAGAGAGCTGAAACGCAACACACCTTGAGCAAAACAGGTTATCAATGAGTTAGATAGGTAATATTCCCTGCCTTTTATATCAATTTTGGAAATGGTCATGTGACATGACCCTGCTTATTTTGGACATTCGCTGTCTCTGAGATAAGGGCAGATTGTGCACGTTAAAACAAGTGCAGCTGAACGGCTGTTTAATATTTCTAATTCCTCCATATTATAATCAGGATTTACTGTATATGTAAACCAGTTAGTCATAACAAAAGAAATATTAATAAACAGTTTGTGTAGGCAGGGGATAGCCTTACAAGTGTTTTGAAAAAGGAATAAATTAACATGCATATTTTTTCTCTCTCTTCTTAACACTTAATTGAATTTTAATGCCAGTGGGGCATGTTGCTGCAGTTACTCAGTTAACCGTAACCAGTCGGAGGTCTAGTCACCAACATTTTATCTCCTAATTAACAACTGGATATGGGATATATTCAGCTTTAGCTCGCACAGACCTCAAACTGTCAGGTCATAAGGCCTATCTTTGAACACATGCAGCACAAAAGGCTAAAATAGGGAACTAAAAGCCATTGAGATGCTGTAGAAAGAAAGTAATGATTTGACTCAGCGATGAAAACCCTCTTTCCTTTTATTCAGCCACTCC
This sequence comes from Dolichallabes microphthalmus, assembly GCA_026413445.1. Lineage (NCBI taxonomy): Eukaryota > Metazoa > Chordata > Actinopteri > Siluriformes > Clariidae > Dolichallabes > Dolichallabes microphthalmus. Next base: position 7,657,450 of record JAOTQY010000002.1, read on the forward strand.
ACTATGTCTGTCTTCTCACTGCTGTCTTTTCAACACTAGTTTGAATGTGAATAATTGCCACAGGTGGGCAGGGTGCTGGTTATTTTTGTTGGCAGGAGGCTTGAACTGGCTTTTCATTGAAAGATGGCAGCTGTAGTCTTTTTACCAACCTTGGAACAGCCACAAAGCGTTACAGGACTAGGGCGGGTTGCTTTATACCCATCTGTCCCGACACAATCCCTTTTATTTCTTATTAATCTGATGATGTTCTGTTGCTTAGGGTCTTGAACAAGGGGTGTTATTTGATCATTTCACAATATGATCATTAAGCTGGTATAAAAATATCATGGAGTCACAGGGTTAATTGACCAATTTAAAAAACACTAGCTGGTAGTAAAAAATTCAAGCATCATTAATCACTGTTTCCTGTACTTCATTTTGTGTATTTAACAAAATCCAAAAGGAATCAAATCCTATAATTGCACTTTTTTTTTTAGCTGGATATGATTTCTGGACATATATCTATTAAGCATTGTTGCTGAAGGAGGTCTGTGTTAATTACAGAATAAGCGATTTCTGTATCCCAGAGATATTCTCCATGCCTGCGTGGTTGTCACATCTGATATTAATGCAAACAGTCTGGTTTCTTCCTCATTATAGCTGGTTATTGTTGTGCCCTTAGCTGTACAGGTTGTGTTTAATCATTAAAAGGTCATATGACTGTAACATGTACGCAGGCTGTACCTACCTGTGATAGGAATTGGAATAACACCCGCCTAGAAGTATTATGTCTTTGACACAGCTTTCTAAATGTCATCTAGATTGTATTTTTCCACTTTTTAAACTTTGGCCAGTGTTTGGATTTAGTTTGGATTTGGTTCGAGTTGATAGAAGAGAAAGAACACTTTCTGGAGTTCCATTCCATTATAGTGCAAAACCTATTTGCCCCGTAGGAAATAATGGAAACTTTACCACGATGTCAATTCAGCAGCGGGGCGGTGGATCATAAAACCCACTGTTTGGATCATATCACGGTTTTGGGTCACACATCAGATCATTTTTCTATCCAACAACAACAACAACAAAAAAAAAACCACGAAGAGAGATAAATATCATTTTGAAATCCCTTTTATTACTGGTAGAAATTAAAGAAAATATAAAGAAAGGAGCTCTTGCCCATGGGCTTGAATAAAAACAACATTGAAAATGTCTAATGTTTAAATAAAATCTTCAAATGAAATAAAAATAAATAAAAAGTGCAATATGATGCATGACAATTTTTTTCTTTTTTTAACTTGATGTTGTGGAAACAGGCAAATTTTTATTAAGTATTGTTCCAAAGAAGAAAAGAAGTCAGTACCTTAAT
>JAOTQY010000002.1:7671257-7682357 GCA_026413445.1 Dolichallabes microphthalmus
ACGCCGGATGCCCTTCCTGACGCAACCCTCCCATTTAATCCGGGCTTGGGACCGGCACTGTATCCAGTGGCTGGGGTTTGGGCACTGGCTGGAATCGAACCCAGGCCTTCCGCTTTGGAGATAAAATATCAAGTAAAAGTTGAAGAAGAATGCAGGTCTAGTAGCAGTAACCTGCTATTCATGAATGCCACAGATAAAATACAAGTTACTGTAAATCACCTGATGGATCACAGTACAAAATGATAACTCGAGAAGCATGGAAAATGTATTTATAATCAGATCATAAATGCCTGAGCTGTAATAGAAACTTAAGACAAGCACCCCTACGGCTGCTACACACTACTGCAATAATCCATCACAGCAGCTGAGTAGCGCCTCACCTCATCTCAATGGGATGATTACACCCCTGTGTCTAGAAGCCTAACAGGTGAAAGCATATAAAATTAGGGGAGCTGTTTCTGGTAATTACAGCGTAGCGGAGAAATGATCTGCGTTGCTCTGACAAGGTATTGTGTAGGAAGATGCTGCGTTGGTAAGATTACGAGGAGGAGGAGAATGAGATCATGGGAAAGATCATGGGCACCGATGCTCAGTTGTTTCAGGAATTTAAGGCTGATGTTACTCTATTAGACCTAAGTCTATTTTAGCGTTTATAATGCCTGTTCTTGGGAAAACTGTTAAAAACCAGTTTGCAATATATCTTGGTCATGCACATGGAACGGAGGGAAAAAGCAAACCAAAATGAAAGAGTTGAATGAAAGTCTGCCTGGTGATGCTTCTTCTTGCCCACACATCGCTAATAAGAAAAAAATCTGTATAAATAATCCATATATATTTTCAACACGTTTTCAATTACATCAAAAATGACAAGATTTTGTTTTGTGCGTGTTATTTGTGGAAAGTTAACTTATTTTGACAGCCAGTGCAGCAAAAAAAAAAAAAAAAAAAAGTGATATATGGTGGAAGCAGCACTGTTTTACAAAACTTACATTAACTGTGTTTTGGGTCATTTATAGTGACTGCTGCACCAGGCTGATAAACTAAAAAGTGATATCACTCTCCACAGGGGAGCTGATGATGAGCCTGTTTTGGTACTACCGTCCAGAGCACACTCAGGGGGGCCGCAATCCCAGCATGCACTGTGAGGTGAGCTGAATTTATGTCTTCGGTGAGGTTCTTCATGAGAATAAACATTTGACCTGCCTTGATTATGAGTTTCAAACAGGCAGTAGGCAGCGCTTGCTTGCTACACTATGTAATCCCTGGAGACTGCGGCTAAGGGGGAAAAAATGAAAGAAGCAGCGTTGCTATTTGAGTGCTTTTGAAATTGGACACCTGTGCGCGCTGCGCCGATTGTCTGCTCTCGTTGATGTAGTGAATATTTGAGTATCAAAGCTTTGTGTCCGTGCTGTGGTGATTTCAGAATGAGATCTTTGCATCCCGGCATCAGGACGAGAACAGTGTTGCGTGCATCGAGGATAAGTGCTACGTCTTGACATTAGCACAATATTGCAGGTATGTCCTGTGTCTGTAACTTCTGCGATACAGCAGCGAAGCTTTTTTCATTTGACACTGTTCTACTGTATGTGTCGCCTTAGATTCTGTGCCTTGGTGAAGCGTCGCGAGGAGGGCCGTCCCAAAAGTGCCCCCGTGGTCCCTCCGGCTCGTAACTGCACCATTCCAGCTCATCGCAGCATCCCCGCTGACGTCGACCCTGACCTGGTGTTTGTCTGCCGTCATGTTTACGACTTCCGCTACGGCCGCCTTCTGAAGAATCTGCAGTAGCGGTAGTAGTAGGAACGTTTGCTATCATGGAGCCATACACTGAAAACCAGAGTCCATAAAGTGAAGACACAATCAGTATCCTGATCGAAGGAATTCCTGAAAGGCCACCGGACTGTCAAAAGTTTCCAGACTTTATAATTGTCCAAGCTGAAATGAATTTAGTTTGATTTCGCATGATGCTATTTTGAGCACAACCTGGGACAGATCTGACGGCCAATATGTGATCTGTAACTCCATGAAACTGCTTATATATATATTTATTTGGCTTGTCAATAGTTCTATTTTATACTTGCTGGGTTTGTGTGCGGAAGAAAAGCTATCCAATTTGTGGGTACATTAGGGGCTACCCCAAATGATAAATTAGACTGTAAATGTGCCCATATTGGCTGTATATTTATTTATTTATAGATATATGGTGGAAAATATTTATTTTTTAGAGCAATTAAAAAAAATTAGTAGACAGACCAAGAGTACTTCCCCAAATCGAATCTTAACCAAACATACTGTATACCAATTTGCCATACCATGCAGGACCATACAGTAGATGTATTCTGGTGGACCAAATACCCCCAGAGCTTCTCATCTAGACTGAGATTTCTTGAATGACCTCTTATCGTATTATCGCACGTGAGGACTTGCCTTACACATTAGAAAGAGCGTGTTTCCGCCTCCCCTCCTCACACCCTGCCTTCCCAGCAAACCAAAGCTTTCACTCGGCGCCGCAACATACGTACGACCCCCTAGGAACCCCCCACCCCACCCCCCCTCCCTCCGTCCATCATACGTTTGCACTAATCTATCATTCAGTGAATCAGGAGTTTGATTCAGTCTGAAACTTTGACCTGCTACTGACTTTAAATGGAGGAAAAATACTGTGTATTTGTTGTACGTGTAAATACAGAACAGAGAGAATTAATGTCTCAGATTCTACAAAAAACGAGGGAGGTAATCTGTTCCATTTCCAAGCGTGTGAATAGAAAAAGTTATTGCCTTGCACACACATTTCTGCTTTCAGTACGTGCCATCGGTTTTCCCCAGCGTTACCTTTAGATACGCTTGTTCCGTATACGAGATCGCTATGAAAAAGCTATTTCATATGGTCTGTTTTTCGTGCCTTTTAATAGTTATAGATCGTCTGCTCTGAAAAGAATCAACAGGAGGTTTGCGTCCTCCCATTCCTGGCTCTTTTGCTTCCTTTACCCGGCTTGGTTTGCATCATGCAGCAGTTTGTGCTAAAACCGCCATTCCTTACGAGTCTCATTGCACTATAGTGACCCTCACTCTCTCCTGCTGAGATAGAAAAGATAAAAAGGGGGGGAAATATATGACCTCCAGGTCAATTCAGGATGAATAGAAAGGCCAGAAAAATACAAGCTGCACCATTATCCAGGCAGCACTATCACCTGGGTGCATTGGACCACTGGACTGGAATGAATCCTTACTTTCTTTTTTCTTTTTTTCCCTTTTTTTATGAACAGGAAAGCATGATGTGAGACTGTAATTTTCTTCTACTGAATCAAGTAAGTTACAAAAATTTGACAAAGCGTGATTTCCTTCTGTTAGGAAAGGACTGCTAAGACTTTGTAACCCGTTCACTCCGCTCATTGTAGGTGAAACACAACCCGTTGCAGAGTACACGGCAGCTGGAACTGAAAGTTTACCAGTTTTCCAAAAGACAGTTTTCCCTTTTTCTTTTTTTTTTTACTTTCGGCCTTGATGCAGTGAACATGCATATACTTTTTTCGCTTTCATTCATAAAACAAATACGCTTCAGTGCTAACGTTCACCAGGTTTCTCATTACCTCCTCTTCCATTTCTCTTACTATTAAAAAAGAAACAAACCTGAGTGTATATCAGTCACACGTGTATTGTTGTGATAGCTAGAAATGTGATTTCTGTACTAGTTTAGTATACAGATGACTCTCCAGGCAGTGCGTAAGATACCCATGTTTGACAGTATTGGCCAAAATGTACAGCATATCACTTTCTTTCAGTTTTTTTTTTCATCTACCATTTCTTTATAGTGAGAAAGGAGAAGGTCTTGTTGTAGGTAGCACGACTGACACATACTCTTGGTTTGGGGTGTAAGTTTATAGTGCTAGGGTTAGAGATGAGTGGGTCTTTGAATGAAGTCTTTGTTGTGTTTGTCTCTCTCTCGTGTGTGTGTGTGTGTGTGTGTGTACACCATCCCCACAGTCGATACAACTCAAAATATTGGTTGTGGTGTCTTGTTTTCATATGCATTACAACCCTGTTTTCTTGATACACAGTGTTCTTTGATTGCAATGTTTTCCTTTTTTAATGGTTAGCTAAGAAAGTGCTGGTGTTCCTTTAAACATTTATGAATAGAACAAACGACTTTAATACGGTTAAACAAGGTTAACAAAACTATATATGGCGAATGTAATAGCTTGGAATGACTGCAGAAAATTACTCAATATGGGAACACTAGAGATGAATGATGTACACATGGTGCTGTTGTACACTCTTGACATTTTGTTCTTCGCCGTTCATGTAATGACCATGATGATTAGTATGTAGTCAATACAGTCATGACATAATGTCAATGCAAGAACCCTTTGGCTTAAAGTACATCAATGCACTGTTATATTGATAACGGTTTGACTGCAGTCATGTCATATTCTTCAGTGTCATTAAAGCATTCCAATATTTCACCCTCTATATTGGTACACGAAAGCATTGTTCTGTTTTTAATTGAAACCGATCATTGTTTTTCATTATAATATTGCAGCATTGTTAACATAAGTCTTACATAGCAAGTACTGAGTATTCTTTGCTCTTCCTTCAGCATTGTGAATTGTCCTTGCTTTAGTAAAAAAAAAAAACTTTTCTGGATGAAAAAGTAGAAACCGTCATGGTCCAAAAAGGGCCTAGAGGAAGTGAGAGGTTAATTCTAAGATGTACAAAACTCACCAAGCGCTTTGCTCCTCTGGTGATGTGAGTGTGTGGGTGTGTGTGTGTGTGTGTATACAGATACGTATATATTTCAATGCAGCATGGAAGTACTGGGCATTCTTGGAAAATAGTGAAAATAGTCCTAGCACAGCGCATTTGTATTATTTAAGATTTAAAAAAAATGTATAAAGAGGAAAATATTTAAATGGAATAAATAATATATGAGTTTCAATCTTTGTGTTTTTCATTTCATTCCAAAAGAGTCACTTCATTTGAACCTTTTGACTTGTGTTTAAATGTTTGCATTGTTGTTAAAACGGATGAGCTCTCTGGAACAAATATCAAAATTCTGCCCAAATTGGAGCACTTTAGGGAGTTTAGTGCTTATGCTGTTACTAACTCATGTCATGCTAATGTCGTCCATCGTGCGTTATTTTCATAAAGATTTCATTAAGTCAGTAACAGATTTCAGGCCGGAGCGATGATTAGTGCCGCGAGCCATTTGTCCACTCTGTGGTGTCTTTAGAGCGACTCATTGCCAGGCTGTTGCTCTGGGATTCACACTGATAGTTTACATAATGAACAAAGTCTTTCTCGACAGAATTAACGCTGTGTTCTTTGTTTAAAAAAAGAGAGAGAGAGAAAAAAAAGGCTTTACTGTTTGTACTACTTTCCCAAACCAACAAAGATGACTTGTGTCCACAACGAGGAATTAATTCAAGCACTGGGTCAGGGTTTAGTATTCTACTATTGAGCAAACAATATTTCTGCTAAAACGTTTCACGATTATTTACTTATTAGAAAGATAATCCTATCTTTGCAGACCATGTGGGGAAAAAATGGTGACATTTAGAAATGTAAGTAAATGTTCAAATTAAAATGTGCCTGAATATCTAAAACAGTGAATGTAGAGTAGACTGATGCTGTTAAACAAGAAGTGTATTTAATGAGCAATCATTTGAGTTGACTCATTTTACAGGAATGGTTAGGTGAGTGGATATAAAAACTCTATAGTTAAGCGTTAAGGCTGAACGGACATTTTGTGAATTATTTCCGCCTGCAGAAATTCCCATATTTAACATTATCAATAAGTACATCTGTGCTGTTATTGTGGTACTAACTACCTTTTTATATCCTTGTGCTGTGGTTTCCTTCAGCGCTGGAACAACATTAAGTTTAATGAAAAGCTGCACTGGTGCATAGTTGCCACATGGTGTCATGCTGAACCACCACACCACACTGACCAAGCCTCACATCCAGTACATTGTATTAATCTGTAATGAATGGAGCGCTGTTTGCTGAAAAGCTTTATGCAAAAGTAGTGATAATCCTCATGCATGCTCCAATATGCAAGCTGCTTCCTATAGAGGCTGTAGCTTGAAGTTTTAACCCTGCACTCGTGAGGTCAATTTGTTCATCAGCAGTCTATGGGATCTGAACTGTCAATCACAGTTGTTTGAGCCAAGCTTAGTCGTCTGCTACAGATTGTACTATCAGATTGTATTGTCGCTCACATACTTCATTTACTAAATGACTGTCTTGGTGGTAATGTTTTAATTTAAATAAACTAGACTGGTCCAAAATGAAATTCATTACTGACGTTCACACTGACAGCCCCAAGAGCTAAAGTACTCATGTTGAAAAATGTCTGATTAACTATGCAAATTCATCTGAATATGAAATATGAAAATCCATGTCGGCAGCAAAAAAAGCATGAAAAAAGGCTTTTTGAGGTTGCATTATGCAATTTGTGAAGCTTATTCCCACCCATAATTAATCCTTCTTTGAAGCTAAGAGTTTGCATCCTTAAAAAAAAGTACAAATAAAACTCACTTGGCAACCTGTCGCCGCTGTTGCGGATGGCTCAATATACTGTAGACAGCCTAAAGACACACCGCGAATTGATACAAATGGGTTTTGCCGTGATGGTTTAGAACTACGATTGCCATAATAGCTTCAGGACTGCAGTTGCCATGAAACACTTTTGCTCTCAAGTCTCCATCAGTGAACAGTCCATAACTTCAACAGTTTTGGCTTCATGTTGAAACTATAATAAATTTCCTGTTCGCACTTTTAAACTATAAAGCTCACAGTTATACTGTAGAAGGGACGTTACATACAGTACAATCGCACCATCTGGGGTTACTCAGAGGAGGATGTACTTTTTTTTACATCTGGTTCTTCTCAGTGCTTCTTCCTCATGTCTTCTCAGGGAGGTTTTCCTTGCCACATCCACCTCTGGCTTGCTCATTAGGAAAACATTTATGAAGTTTCAAGTTTAATCAGCCGTTGCATTAGAAGCATTAACATTAATACCTTAAAAAACAGCTCTGATCCCTCAAGCCACGACTCCACAAGACTGCTGAAGATATGCTGTGGTGTCTCGCACCAGGACATTAGCAGCAGTGCTGTAAGTTGCAAGGTGAGGCCTCCTTGGGTTAGACTTGTTTGTCCAGCACAATCTTTTGGATGATCGATTGGATTTAGATCTCAGGTATTTGGAGACCGGATCAAGAAAATGAATTCTTTGCCTGCCAAGTGCCATATACAGCAACATGTGATGCACGGAGTGTTCTGATACCTTTCTATCAAAGTCAGCATTAACTATTTAACTACATTAACTTTACTGTGGGATCAGACCAGACAAACTGGCCTTGTCTCCTCTTAACTCTATATTTTTTGGGTAAAAACTTCATAAAATTCATCTGATTGTAGAAGATCTTAGTATTAGGCATATACAACATCAGACGAACAACAGCATGGAACTTGTTTTCATTGTGCTATTATTTATTTAACAAAATATAGCCAAAAAGGGGGAGAACATATAGCCAATGCTAAGTGCCCCCTTACGGCTTCCACAGGATTTAAGAGGGTAAGTTGCAGCCAGGTGCTGCTAATCATCAGCCCTTGATAAATTGACGAGGTGTGCAGGTGTGCACACATCTATAAAAGCAGAAGTTTTGGCATGTTCCTGATCTGGAGCACTTGTCTGGAGTTAACATGATGCCAAGAGAAGTGGTCTTAGAGAAGCAATTGTTGCTGCACATCATTCTGGAAAGGGTTATAAAACCACTTCCAAATAAGTTTGACATTCAACATTCTACAATGAGAATGATTATTCACAAGTGAAAAGCATTCAAGACAGTTGTCAGTCTTCCTAGAAGTCGACTTCCTACCACATTCACCCCAAGGTCAGACCATGCAATGCTTAGAAAAATGCAAAAAAAAAACAAGAGCTACATTCATTTCAGACCCTAAAGGCCTCGCTGAGTATATTAAATGTTAATGTCAATGACAGCACAATTAGAAGAAGGAGAAAGCTTTTCTGTCTAAAAAGAACATGGAATCACTGAGGTTCTGACTGAGGTTCACAACATCTGAACAAACCACAAGGCTTCTCGAACAGTGTCCTATGGACAGATGAGACCAAAGTGAAGATGCTTAATGCTCAGTGCCATTTCAGCAGAAACACCATATTGACCACTGTCAAGCATGGCAGTGGAGGGCTGATGATTTGGGTTTGTTTTGCATCCACATGACCTGGACACCTTGTAGTCATTGAGTCGATTCTGTGGTAGGCAAACGTGAGGCCATCTGTCTGACAGCTAAAGCTTGGTCAAAATGCCTTCATCCAACAGGACAATAATCCAAAGTACACCAGTAAATCTACATCAGAATGGATGAAAAATACAAGAACCTACTGTAGGTTTTGGAATGGCCTAGTCCAGACCTCAACCCAATTGATCCTTAACAGAGTTGTGCATAAGCAAATCCCAAAACCTCAATAACCTGAAGCAATTTTGTAAAGATAAAAGACTAAGATGATGTGAGAGACTGAGAGTCATGTATGTAGGAAACGATTGCTTCACGTTATTGCTTTTAAAGGTGGATCTAAAGCTATGGGGTACTTAGTATTGCACACATGATTTTTCTTTTTGGATCCATTTTTGAAAAAAAAAAGGTTATACATGTTTGTCTGAGAATGTATTTACTAAGATCTAGTATGGTCACATGATTTTTATTACGCTTTTACAGATAAAAAACACATAGAATTAAAAAAAGGGTAATAACTTGTACATGTGACTATAAATGAGTGTAGTGATCCTGTGTTGTGAATGCCAAACTTCTACATTTCTGTAAAGGAGCTTTGTCCAGTGGTAAAAGCTTTAGACGATTCGAATTGGTCAGTGTAAGACTGGTCCTTTAGTAATCCCATGTCGAGTATTGAATCTTTATCTTTATCTGTGTCTTTATCTCTTCATAGACATGGGCTGTTGGGAATGTCTCAGCACTAAGCTAGGAAATTAAAATAATTTTTTTTAAGTTAGTTGAGATTTTTTTTTTCTTTTTATCCAAATTTTCCAATTTTCTCCTAAATTTTTTAGTCGTGTCCAATTCCTCCCAGTCACTGGAGGCGTAACGCACGTGGAGGAACAGCGCTATCCGCTCCCTTCGTCTGCGCGAGCTCATAGACGCCCCTGATTGGCTTGTAGAGCCGTTATTAATGTGGGAGCACTGAGTACCTCTCATCCCTCCCCCCCCGAGAGACCTCGGCCAATCAGCTCTCTCTAGGCTGTGAGAGGTACCAGCATCACCCGGGGTTCGAAACAGCGATCTCCGGATGATAAGGCTTTACCACTTTACCACTGCGGTCACTCGGAAGCCTTAAATTGGTTGTTAATTCTATAACAACATGCAGTCTACAACCAGTAAATGTCTCACTCATATTGAATATTTTTCCTAGATCATTGAAAACATCAGCTATGGAACCCCTTCCTACAACAGGGAGAGAACTTGGATGTTTTTGCTAAATAATTACAGACCCTGTTCACTTTACCTTTCCTTAGAAAAATAATAGAGAATGTAGTCTTTAATTAACTGACTGCTTCCCAGTCCTTAAATAGCTGCTTTAATCATTTTATTCTTGATCTTTGCCCAACAATAGCACTTGGACTGCTCTACTAAAATAAATAAAAAAATTATCTGTTTAGATGCAGATTGTGTTCTGCTACTATTGTAATATCAGTCTGGCCTTTGACATTATTTATCTTAAAATCCTCGCAGCCTGGGGGTGACTTTTAAGTAGACGTCTACATTTTGTTGTATTACACACTGTTTGGTTCTTGGAACAATTTTTTTTTTTTTTTCGAATTACATTCCCTTTCCAGATTTTAAAAGATTGTGGAATATCTTGCCACAGATTTCCAGATGATATTCTGATTAACTTGAATCATTCCCCTGATTTCTTTGCTGCCGTTGACTCATTACAGTATGTCAGTGCCTTAATCATATTGCTAAGTGGATTTGTCAAAATTACCTGCAGCTTTTAACATTGTCTCTCTCAGTCTGTGTGTGTGTGTGTGTGTGTGTGTGTGTGTGTGTGTGCGTGTGCGTGTGCATGGATCAGCCTGAACACAAACACCACCACCATAACATTGATTATCAATTATATACCAATAAACAGGTGACAGGATCATGGGCACCCAAGGTTCATTTATGCCTGTGGGGACTAAAAGACAGCCCATCCTGTCCAATGCCACAGAAAATCCAATGTAGCACAAATTACTGAAAAAAATATCAATGCTGGCCATGATAGACAGGCACCAGAACATCACAGGTCGTTGTAATGGGGCTTAGTAGACAAAAGGTTAAATGTTTTTGATCCATCCACCACATTTCAGAGATGTCAATCTGATGGAGCATCCATGGGACAAGTCGGATCCATGGAGGCCATACCCCACAACCCACAGCACCTGAAGGATCCGACGCAAAAGTTCTGATACCAGACACTTCAGCAGACATGTGGAGAGCTGATTTCTTTTTTAAATACAAATAAGTTCTATAAATTCTATAAGCAGAAGAAATGTTCCCATTGGGCCTCCTTTGAGTAATTATACAGTACTGTGCAAAAGTCTTCAAAGAAACAACTACAAAGCTCAGTAAACAGTAAATAATGAACCAGTATTGAAGTCAGTATTTGGTGTGAAAATGCTTTGAGAAACATTTTAGTCTCAGGTACAGTCTGTACAGTTTTCTTAAAAATTTGCTCTTAAGTTTAACTGAGCATCCCATCGTTCTCCCGCCTTTGACTGTTGTATCTGCTTCTTTTTTACATGCAAATATTTGTGGTGAAATACAGATGTTTGCAAATCAGAAATGTCTTTGTACTGATTAATTATTAAAGTAAAAAAAATAGAATAAGAACAAAATCTATAACAAAGTTTGTATTAAAAAAATACAGGGTGCATAAAACTCTTGCAGAGTACTGGACATGCCATCATGTAGATATTAAATTAAACATGATTTATACATGCTCGGCGGTGCGGTGGTGTAGTGGTTAGCACTGTCGCCTTGCACCTCCAGGGTCCGGGTTCGATTCCCTGGCCAGGCTCGATTCCC
>JAOTQY010000002.1:7794172-7804706 GCA_026413445.1 Dolichallabes microphthalmus
TATGAGATAGTAAGTCATAATTATGACATAAGTCCCGTGAAATTTTTTTTTGTGTGTGAATGCAATGCGCTTCCGTATATACCTGCATCATAAGTGTAACCACAAAAAAAGTAAAAGCAATTTTTTGAACACTTATGTGCAGGATTTAATTATTTACTTTAATATAAGCTGCTAATAAGCTACTTGCTCAATGTAAACAAACACCTGCATCAATATACGTATATTAATTAGAAAATTTAAACTGAATCCCTCTCTGGGATTAGTTTATATTTTCACCACTGAAATAACGGCACTGAATTTTAACGTGCTGGAGTTATCATACTGGTAATTTTAAGACCAAACTTAATGTCTCATCTGTGATTTTCACTCTCTGATTACTGAACAGGGAGAGTATTTGGATTATGATGAAAGAAATACGACTTAGAGTAAACAAGCCGTAAGATTCTCAACCTTACAAAATTGTAGTTTTTTGTCTTAATAAGATAGGCATAAAGTTCTGCCATACAGAAAGACAGGCAGACATGTATGTGGACTTCAACCTGAAATAATAATATAACGGATTACATTAAAGCTAATCAGCATATTTTTAGATTTAACTTTTAAACTCTTTCTACAAACTCTTTTCTGTCAATGATAGGTAATTACCCTAGTCCAGGGGTACTCAAATATATTTGTGAAAGGTCCACCTACCAAATTTCTATACGGTTCGGGGTCCGGAAAAATGACAGACCAAAGGGGGGGGGTTAGATGCGCGCGTTATGTGCATGCGACGGTGGGGGGTGGGGGTCTCACGAGTTCTGATCATGCGACGGGGGGAGGCGGGGGATAGGGGGTGCGTGCGTTCTTATCATGCGCGCCCTGTAGAAAATGAACGAAGCACTTTCGTTTTCATGTTTCTCGTTTTCTCGTTAGCATTTTTGTTTTGGCGGCGGTCCAGATTTAACCGTATTTGGGTGCGGATGCGGACCGGAGTCCGCCTATTGAGTACCCCGGCCCTAGACTATATATATATTATAGATAGATAGATAGATAGATAGATAGATAGATATTAATAATGGTAATAGGGTAAGCATTAATATTAATATCATGACTTGCAGTATTAATGAAGAGCATTTACATTATAAAGGGTGTGAGTACAAACAATGTAGGTCAGTATAAATTTTATAACATACCCTTTTATAATTTTGTCTCACAACTGAATGCTAATACGGAATACTTTATACTGTATACTCATTAGCCATATTAATAGCCAATAGCCAATGAACCCTTGCAGATTTATACAGCTATCCCTATACTCATCACGACTCATACATTATTCAGGCAGTAAAAGTTTGGAAAACTTTCACCTTTCACCAATTTTGCTGAGTCTGTGCTCACTGTAGCATCAGATTCGTGTTAATGGTTGACAAATGTGGAATTTAATGTGGTCTTCAGCTAATGTAGGCCATTCGTCTCAAATGTACTCCGAGTAGATTTTCTGCTCATCACCATATTTCAGCTCAAACCGATTTGGTTGATTTTGATCTGCCCTTATTAAGCAATTTTTTTCTATCCATATAACATCCACTAACTAGATATTCTAGCACTATTTACGTACAACTCTAAATATGCTTGTGCATAAAATCCAAGGAGATCAGCAGTTTCTGAGGTACTCAAACTGGCCCATCTGGCACAAGCACCCATGCCATAGTCAAAATTCACTGAGATCACATTTTCCCCGATTATAATGTTTGATGTAAAAAGTAACTGAAACTGTAAACCTATATTTATATCAATGTATGCACATTAGATCATTGTATGATTATCCAGGTGTACATACTTTTCTAATAAAGTGAACTTTAAATCATCATAAAAATAAATTATTCATATTGTTTTTGGTATGAAACACTAGTGTTCTAAAATCATCTCTAAGTTAGGCTTTAGGGATTACTATTATTAGCTCATGTCCCAGTATGAATCATACTGTTATAACATGGAGCCAATTTTGTGGAATGATTTTTATCACGTTGCCTCAAAAAACTTCTTAATGGTGCTTTCCTTGAACTGAGAGTTGTCTCATTTGTAGCAGGATACTGTAACCTAAAATTAGTGTAAGGTCAGTCAGTATACACTATATACAAAAACAGTTACTAATGTAAATAAAATTTAATTAATAATAGGTAATTAATACTTAATTCATTTATTCTATTATAATTATATAAATTCATATAATGAGTTAACAAAATATTTTTAGTCATCTATTGGCATTATTGGCTACATCGGCTTTGCATATATGATATATATACTGTATAATACACAATATGGCCAAAAGTAATATTGACAATCAGATGACAGAAACCTGGGAATAAATATGATCCTCTCCTTGCTACTATAACAGGATTTCCACTCGATATTGGAAAGTGGCTGTGGGTATTTGCCCAGTCAGGCATAAGAGCATTATTGAGCTTAAGCTTGGGCGCTGATATAAGGTGAGAAGGCCTGGCATGCAGTCAATGTTCCAGTTAATCCCAAAGGTGTTCAGTGGGGATGAGGTCAGGGCTCTATTCAGTTTACTAACCTTGGGAAGCCATGTCTTCATGAACATCATGAAGGGGCACTGTTATGCACATATTTGTGCTGGGCCCTATAGTTTAAGTTAAGGGAAATCTTTCAGTTAAAGCATACAGATATTTTAGACAATTGTTTGTTTCCAACTTTGTGACAACAGTGTTGGGAAGAGCCTCAATTGTGTGGGAAATATTTTTGGCCATGTAGTGTACTGTATATGCTTTACAATTTCCTGATGCATGATATAATTAGTTCATATAATTCATCATTAGGAACATATTAGTTAAATACTGGTATACTGCTCATTTAAAGTATTGCTCCAATAAATATCTAGATTTTTAGAGAGTAATGATTTACTGTGATACCCCTCTTAGCTTTTTATGGAATTTGTAAGCATTTGATCTTGAGTTGAACAGATAGTAGGGTCTGTGTCTAAGCTTTAATCCAGCCTAGGACTATATGCCATAAGCAGAATTTGATTCTCATTCACTGTCAAGAGAATCTGTAGTAAAATGACAGAAAAACACAACAGTGAATGACAAAGATATAAGACAAAGATATAAGACAAAGAGAAAGTCTCTTGCTTTTCAGACGGATTAGTACTGTAGGGTTTGAGGTGCCAGCCAAGGCCAAATCACGAGCACACAGACATGATTCTCCACTTCAGCTTCCCATTGCCGCTGTAAGGCATGCGATAAGCTTCAAAAGGACTCAAAAGCATTGCTGCCTTTTTTTTTCTTTTTGAGCAGGGTGGGTTTTGTTTAAAGAGCTGCAAAATTAGGCCATGCAATCGTCTCTTAATGCCTATGCATCTGTGCTTGGCTTCTTGAATGATCTATTTCTTTTTAGCATGATGTCTACTGTAGGCCACTACCCGAGCCAAGTGCTTCTTTCTAATGATATATCATTCCAAGTCATAATATGTTTGAAAATATAAAAGAAATAAAAACAAGTAAAAAGTATTTGCCCCCTTCTTGATTCTTTTGTTTTGCATATTTGTCACATTTAATGCAGTCAGATTATCTAACAAATTGTAATATTACAGAAAGATAACCTGAGTAAATACAAAATGCAGTTGTTAAATGATTCATTTATTAAAGAAAAAAAGCTGTTCAAACCTACCGGCACCTATGTGAAAAAGTTGCCTCCTAAACCTAACAACTGATTGTGGCAACAACTGCGATCAAGCATTTGCTATAAGTCTTTTTTTAGATGTGGAGGAATTTTGGCCCACTCTTATATGCATAATTATTTTAATTCAGCAACTTCAGCAATCAGGTTTTGGAGCACGAATGAGCTGCTTAAGGATCTCAATTGGATTCAAGTCCGAACTTTGACTAGGCTACTCCAAAAGCTTTATTATTATTATTTTTAGCTATTGAGAGGTGGAGTTGCTTGTGTGTTTCACATCATTGTCCTGCGGCATAACCCAAGTACACTTGATTATGAGTTCAGGAACCCTGGTAGATATAGGTATGTTTGGATGGGCTTTATTTTTCTTCAGACAAAATGAAATCATGATTTTAAAATTACATTTTGTATTTACTCAGGTTATCTGTATGTAATATTACATTTAGTTTGAAGATCCCAATCATTTAAGTGTGACCAAAAAAATAAATATCCAGGAATGGGGCAAATACTTTTTCACATCACTATAAAAGCTTGGAATGTAGACGCTTCTTTCCCCATTTCCACTTCATTAGTGTTCTTTTCTTTAGCGCCTAGGAATGTCATTATAATACTCTCTAGTGTGTTATGTAATTTTAGTAGAAGATTATATCTAAATTGGTTGGTGTTAGGTGTGGACACTCATTTTGTTTTCATAAATACGGTGTAAGGGCTATCCACACCTAGACTGCAGCAGTCACATATTGTTTCACTTAAGGGAAAGTTCTATTTAGTCTTGCCATAAAAGCTAAGTCATGGCGAAGTCATTCCCTTTAGTTCCTTTTGCCATCTCTCACTCTCTCTCTCTCTCTCTCTCTCTCTCTCAGCTGAAGGGTGGGGTAAGTCGAGAGAAAGCCCACCCACATGAGCTGATTGGACATTCCAAACCAGGCTGAGGGAGAAATCCCAGGCAGCTCAGTGGTGTGTCCACGACAATATACAAACACACTCACACATACAGACACAGAGAGAGAGAGAGAGAGCAGCTCTTCCTCCTAGGCTGTCTAAAACTGTTTCTCCTGTGGATGTTTTCCCAGCCCACATCTGCTCTGAAGAAGATCATAAAGCAGAGAGAAAAAGACCAATAGGAAATTTCAAAAACCATATATGTTTTTTTTTCTTGTTCTCCTGTCTGTTTTTGTGGAGCACTTGCAAGCCTGTTCTGGAGTGTAAGTAAGATTGGGACTGAGTTGGCTTGACAGCCACCCTAGAGGGGACAGGTTGTCATGGTAACTGACCACGGTGGACTGACCCTAGCTAGATGGTGACTGGAGATAGACTCAGCGTATCGAGGCAGTGAAAGTGACAGTGAAGAAGGAAGCAGGAGAGCTCATGGAGAGGATGGAGGACGGCTTTTCCAGCTATAGCTCTCTCTATGACACCTCCTCACTGCTGCAGTTCTGTAATGGTAAACTTGATCCTGCACACTCACTCTTATCGTTTGGCATCCTGCCTTGTGCCTCTCCCTTTGCTACAGAAGTTTCAGCAAAGCTCTGAAACATAGGAGTGTTACATTACAGTGGATGGAGAGAAAGTTACTCTTAGGTTCTGCAGACGGGTTAAGAGGGAGTATTACTAGATCTTGATTGACTTGGATTGAAGAACTGTTTTAGATCATGTTTCTACCTATAAGTGGAGATGTTTCAGTGTAGGTGCCTTAGCTTCTTAACAATAAGAATATCAAGTCCAGGAATTGTTAACCAAAAGACCGAAACACACTCCGTTATACATTTTCAGTCAAGAAATGTAGTTTAATACTATGTTCTACCCTTTTATATTATAGGAAACCATGTCAGTTGCAATCCATGGTTGTATATGGTGCTGCTTGTAGTGGCTGTCAGGAGCTTGGGGGGAGGGAGACGATTAGAGGAAAGCAATGAGAGGGGATGAAGAATAAGGGTTTTCCTCAGTACAGGATGAGTTGCCGGGGCATGTTGCCGGGTCATCGTCAATCTTTCTTTAAAGGGCATTGTGTGACACCTTAGGTTCAAACATAACACTGTTAAGTCCTTCCTCTCTTCTCCCTGCCTCAGTTGTATTCACCTGTTTTAACATTGTTATTGGTTTGAATTTATTTTGTCTCTTGTGTTAAGTGCTGTGAAGGACACTTTAGGTATAAACTCGTGTTTCCTGTAAAACTGGTGCCGTTGCTTAATGTGAGCTGCCATGACTTATCAAGAATGCATTTTCCGTCATGGATCTAGCTTGACCTACATTTCTTCTATCCTATTTTGCATATACTTTGTAATGTTTCTCTCTCTAACTGAGAAGAGTTGTTTATGTAAAGCTATGAAAAAATAACTGCAGGTTATGTTTGAAAATTAAAATCATTCATGTGAGTAGACCAATACAGTTAGGGAAAACAAATGTGTGTGTTCGTGTGTGCAGGATGTAGAGATGGGTTTAGGAAAAAGTTGCACTTGAACTTGAGTCATATGTTGATGTTGACTGACTCATGCCTTAAAGGCGAGTCAGAAAAACAGTTTATTAGAAACTCAAAACTAGCCTAGCCTGAAAATACTGTTTGTATTGTGTCTTGAGTATTTGGAAACTACAAAAAACTTGGGATTTGGGATTTTCATAGGGGAAATTTAGACTCTCTGATGCATGTGGGTAGTGAAGGCTGAACCACTCGTCCAGTGGAAGAGCCACTGTGAGCCAAACTGATGAAAAGGTATCAGAACACACAGGTCAATACTGTTTTGATGGCAAAAGGTGGGACATATCGTAATATAATACGGGTGTATATAGATGTATTGTGATAATGATTAGCAGTTAAGATTATTATCCCGAGTCATACCAAATAATGTGAACAATAGATGAACACTGTATATACTGTTGTTTTTTTTCTCACTATTTTGAGTTTTTTGTTAAGTAGTCCTAATGCAGTCAGGCTTTACTGGCACCATAATAAACTTATATTTGCATCATAGTTACATCTAATGAAGAACACATTTCATTGTTCATTACACATGATATACTGTATTTATTTGATGGCTACATTTAATTGCGCTCTCACACTGGGCCTGGATTAGGTTGAGGACACAGCAGGTCCCCTGACATGACAAACAGGCCTGTATGGGGGGGGGAAAGGTGCTGGTTTGGTTTGTCCCAAGCAAATAATTTTCTAAAAACCATTCTGTTTGGATTCATTTAGGTTCTGAATAGTTACTGCAGATGCTTTGTGATGGTATTGAAATGCAAATACAAGTCTAAGATGTTTTATGCTTTTATTGCATCTTGTACTGCTTTAAACAACCAACAATGTGCTGGATATAACTGAAGTGCTGTGTGCTATTAATTCATCCAAATACAGGACAGTCCAGATTTATAAGATCTATTATAACACATCCAGAAATATTGGTTTGTATGGATATGGTACTATTCTGTAGAATTTCTATAGAATTTCATTAGAACTCTAGGGGACATGGGATGCATGTCATATAGACTTTTTGCTCAGTTCTATAGAACACTGTCGATCTGCAATAGGGCTCTATAGTAACTTCTGCTATGACATTGTTGTTCAGATCTCCAGGGAATGTCTGAGTAGAGAGGAATGCTCTATTGAACTTTTTTTGTTTTGTTTATGGAGTGTTTCCTGTTTATGACATTCAATTAGCTAGAATTTTTTCACTGCCATAAAATATCCACAAGTTACACAAGAGGTCTAAAACTTGTACTGTGAAAGGTGATTAAAGGTACTGGTGAAAACCCTGCGCCCACTTTTTTGTTCATGTGAATTCTTTCACACCGATTCTGATCCTTTCAAGCTGCATGGTTTACATTTTGCTTGTTATCACATGATTTTGTTGACATTTTTTCAGAAGAGGTGGGGATTTTGGAGACAAAGTTTTTCATGTCCAGTAAAAGTCCATAGCCATTTTCATGCTGTTGATTGGGACAGTTGGTACTGGGTTTCATGGTGGGCTAGAGGTTAGTGCTTGGTGCTTTCACTACTGCGACCTGTGTTTGATTCCTGGGCAGAGAAACAGGCCCAGCTACTTGCGGTTGCATAAGCCAGTGCATTCTTGCAGCCACAAGTCCAGATAAATCAGAATGATTGAGTCAGGAAGGGAAACTGACATAAAACCTTAACCCTAACCTGACACCAAACCGTTTCTATAGAAACCTTTTTTCCCTATAGAGCTTGGATAAAAAATTTCTAATGGATGTTTTTTTTTTTTTTTTTTGGAGAAATACTATAGAATCAAGTAGCAAGGTACCTAACAAAATAACTTATTATACAGTTGTTTTTCAGTACATATGCTCTGTGCTATTTTGTTGCATGCAGTGTGTATAGTTTCTGAAATTTAATAGAGACAGTCTCTAGCCTGTTTGTGTGCTGTGGTTCTTTCTCCAGAAATAAACTCATCAGTGCAATAAAGTGACTAGGGTTTAGGATTTAATCGTTAACCACAGGTTGTGACTAAAGCTTTGAGACTCGACATGCTTTAAAATCTCATAGATGAAATGAGACTTTATACTGTGATCTTTCTGTATTGATTGTTCTCTAGTAAATTTAACAGTTGCTAGGACAGACATGAGAGTAATGATCTGTCTTTGCAGCATTACAGCTAATTGCTCGTATGCCCTGGGATGGGACACGGTAAGGCCACTATGCATTATACTGGTATAATAACTTCTTGAATGATTGATGAGTCACTATGATAATGCAGGACAGTTTCATCACGTGCAGGGCTGTACAAACTTAAGCAACATCATTAAAATATAAAAAGGCATGCCTGACACTGTCCAGGGTTCTTGATATCCAATTATCTCATCAAATATCCTCAACCGGATATGATGGTACAAGGTTATCTGAAGTGGAAATGCATTTCTGTTTCCAATCCAGCTACCTATTGCAAATATAACATATGCTGAATGTATTGCAATTGTTGTAGGACAGGGAAACACTAGTAGCGAGGAACTAATTACGAGGAACTAATTACTTGGAAGTGGTGCTTCACAGCTCCAGGGCCCTAAGATTGATCATGAGCATGGGATGTTGTCTGTGAAGAGTTTGAAATGGTGTTCCCAGGTCCATTTACATTATATGGACAAACATTTGGCCAAATCTTAAATATTGAATTCAGGTGTTTCAGTCAGGCCCCTTTTCCCCAGTGAAGGGCAAACTTAACGCTTCAGCATACCAAGACATCTTGGACAATGCTACAGTATGCTTCCAACTTTGTGGCAACAGTTTGGGAAAGACCCTTTTCTATTTCAGCATGATTGTGCCCCAGCAAGAACTATAAAGACATGGTTTGATCTGTTTGGTGTGGAAGAACTTAACTGGCCCTAACACAGAGCCCTGACGTCAACCCCATCGAGCATCTTGATGAACTGAAATGGAGATTGTGAGCCAGGCCTTCTTGCCCAACATCAGTGCCTGACCTCATAAATGCTCTACAGAATGAATGAGCATGAATTCCCACAGAAACACTCTGAAAATCTTGTGGACAGCCTTCCAAGAAGAGTGGAAGCTGTTATAGCTGCAAAAGGGGAACCAACTCCATATTGTAGTATATGTATTTATGTAGAATGTCATTGCAGTTTTGGCCAAATACTTTTGTCCATATAGTGTATGTTTCCTAAAGACTTGAAATTTTCTTTTTTGTTCAGTAAGTTGTGCTGCTTTGAGATTTGTAGTGACAGGTAAACACAGCTATTCCTGCATGCTACAGTAGCTTGTTTGTAATTGGTCTCTTTCTGTCATCATGTTATCTCTTTTTGTTGCTCTTTTATGTGCTATACCAGTTCATATCCTTCCAAGACGCTGAACTCAAAATGTACAGTATGTTTCTCTTACGTTTAAACCAAAACCACTAGTTGTTTTTAACTGGAAACAGAAATGTCTGACATTTACTGGAAGGAAAAAGGCCTCCCAAGAGCATGCATATAAATAAAATAATGTAGAAAAAGAGGGCAAGCAAGCACAAGTACCCTCTGATCGACACTTATTCCTCTTTTTACTCCAGCTTCCCAATCGACTCTCATTTAAGTCTTTCCTATATTATCTGATATTTATGTTAGCTGATACTGTGTTTTATAATAGAGGAATGCATAAGGTACTTTCAAAGATTTTTTAAAATATGTCAAAATCTGTCCGATATAGTCCTGATTTTATGAATGATTCATAACAGATTATATAAATGAACAAACAGGAACAAATGACATAATGACTAAAATAAATAGAGATAAATGCCGTAAAAAAAACTGTAAAGAGTGAAAAAATCAGAGGTGGTTATGGGACCAGCCGATACCATATTATCACGATACCTAGGTATCAATTCAATTTGTATAGTGATTCTGTAATTATAACGATTTTATAATGTATTATTATTATTATTATTATTATTTTTATTATTATTATTATTATTTTAAAGCTTCTAAACCATAATTTCTGAAAGTTGTAACAAACTAATTTTTTCATAGGATTTCCATGAAACAGTGCTATTAGGAAAATAATAACTCCCATGCTGCTGATTAATTTCAAGGCACACCTTGATTTACTCGTTCCTTCTGCACTGTCATTGATTGTGCTGCACACCAGTGAAGATAACATGTTGCCTTTTACTCTCGAATGGCTCTCACTGTACTCTACTGATAACAAATCCTTTGTTTTTGTTTTAAACAAGTCCTTTATTCAAGAACACCACACACACACACACACACACACACACACACTAATGGCTTTCTCTGTCAAGCGATCTTTCTCTTCCTCTCTCTCTCTCTCTCTCTCTCTCTCTCTCTCGCTCTCTCTCTGTATGTCTGTCTGTCTTGGCTGCATTGTCCACTTACTATTGCTATCCTTCAACCA
>JAOTQY010000002.1:7915276-7931019 GCA_026413445.1 Dolichallabes microphthalmus
TACTGATAGAGATTTTACTTTGGTTATTTAGTGTTTTTATTTACTATTTTTTATTGAATTTGTTAATTTTCCCAGTTTCAAATTATACACAAAAGCGATTAAATATTTTGACAAACATTAATATTAACCCATTTGTTACTCATTTAAACATTATTTCTTCATTCATCCTCACAGTAAGCCTTGCCTGGGACTATACGCTGGAAAATATACACACAGATACATGCACCTAATGTCATCCGTTTTTTTTTTTATATTATTATTATTATTATTTCATGTTGTTTTTGATTTTATCCATGTATCATTTTAAGAAACT
Source organism: Dolichallabes microphthalmus (assembly GCA_026413445.1). Taxonomy (NCBI): domain Eukaryota; kingdom Metazoa; phylum Chordata; class Actinopteri; order Siluriformes; family Clariidae; genus Dolichallabes; species Dolichallabes microphthalmus. Next base: position 7,915,590 of record JAOTQY010000002.1, read on the forward strand.
CATAATTGTGTGCTTTCATGGCCAGGTATAACTAAAAAACATATTTCAATCTCCTGTCTAAATATGGGTAAATAAATAGACTTAAATAAATGTTCCAGGGAAACTGAAGAATGTGGAGGAAACCCACACAGACACTATGAGAACATCTAATAAAGCTTTTTTTTGTGGTTTTAGTATATTTTGCACATACTTTTACCTCTACATTCCTCAATTCCAGGTTGAGCACAGAAAGGTGGATTTGTGTGCAATCTGGCCACCACGTGAGACAGAGTTGTTAGTATTGTGAGGAAGGGGGTGTTAGTAGGAGGCGACGGAGAGGCAGAGTGGAAGAGCGTGAAGCTACTCGATAGACAATCAGGTCCCGTTTGGACGGCGGAAAAAAAACAACAATCCGGAATGGCGTCTGGAGAGACACTGTACATAGAGACGGATGGCTCGGAGATGCCCGCGGAGATCGTGGAGCTGCATGAAATCGAAGTGGAGACCATCGAGACTACGGTGGTCGGAGGAGACGACGACGAAGACGACGAGCACCAGTCGATGATCGCGCTGCAGCCGCTGGTCTCTGACGACCCGAATCACATCCATCACCAGGAGGTGATCCTAGTGCAGACCCGGGAGGAGGTGGTGGGATGTGACGACTCGGAACTTCACCCGAACGACGGGTTCGAGGAGCAAATTTTGATCCCAGTCCCAGTTCCAGCCGCAGAGGAAGAGTTCATCGAGCAGACTCTGGTGACCGTGTCCGGGAAAAACACGGGGCGCCTGAAGAAAGGAAGCGGCAAGAAAGTGGTCAAAAAGGGCTTTTTAGGCGCTACAGAGGCGAGCGGACGGAAATGGGAGCAGAAGCAAGTGCAGATAAAAACGCTCGAAGGGGAATTTTCTGTTACTATGTGGGCGTCGGGTAAGTTTTTATGTTTTGAAAGTTGCATTGTTCTTGGTTTTGAAAACAGGGCCTCGTCTGGGCCCTGAGCTCAACAACACACACAGCAGGCGAGCGAGTCAAACAGCAGGTCGTGCGGCGTTATTCACAGCCACAAATACACACTTTACACTATAGTGCCGGCTTGAAATGTTTTTGTTTTGATGGGAAGCCATGTTTTAAGTGTTGATGGGCGCCGCCATATTCGTCCAGACCATTATGGCCGCCCGAAAATGGCGTTTGTGTAGCCGAGGAAAGATGGCGGCGAACGGCGGCGGGCGCCCTGCTGCAGGCTGGAAGAAGGCCTCAGTGGCGCACTTCAGCTCAACGGATTCTCTTCACAGTTGTTATTTTCATACCCGTATTCGAGTGAATCCCGCCCCGCGCGATGTGATTGGCTCGTCTTGTTTTCTAGCTAGCTGTTTATTGGTCAGCGGCTAAAAAAGGCTGATGGATTAACCAGTCAATGAGAACACTGCGATATTTGGCGGAATACGGGTGAAAAACCGAAGTGCTCCCGAAGAAGGGGGAGTGACCTTAAAAACAACTGTTATAGAAATCATTTCGCATATTTATTATATACATCCGTGCTAGATTTGTTAGTGTATAGTAATAATTAAAGCGTGAATTTTTACTGTTATTTATGCGCCTACTGGTGTATAAATAGTTTTGACCGTCGTATATGGTTATAAAGCTTTATAACCCAAGTCGGAGATTATTGTTGTTGTTGTTGTTGTTGTTAGTATTATTATTATTGTTGTTGGTTGGGACTATGATTATGTAGACTAACTAGGCAGCCCTTAAGTTATTCATCGCTGAAACCTAATCATAGAACAGTAAATTTGATTTGAAAGTAGAAAGCCATTAGTCAATCTTGCTAATACTTTTAGGTGAAATATATACTTCTTTGGTACATTTGCAAATCCTAAAGCTGTTGCTTTTTGTTTGTGAATCAACATAAATTAGAAAATAGCCATACAACACCAGTGCATTTAAGCCTATTGTAAGTCTCATTTTAATTACTTTATTGACCTGATTATTTATACCAGTGACAATATCATCTTTAATCCATGTCTCTTCAAAGTCTGATGAAACAGATCACGTGACCCGATCTCCATTCACTCTCATTTGAAGCACTGATGATCGGTTTACAGCGAGTTTTTGTTTGCTCCTTCTAATGCTTTTCCTTTGGCTTTGCTGTAGATGATAAGAAGGATATTGATCATGAGACGGTAGTCGAGGAGCAGATCATTGGCGAGAACTCCCCTCCAGACTACTCGGAGTACATGACGGGCAAGAAGCTGCCACCTGGTGGTATCCCGGGCATCGACCTGTCCGACCCCAAACAGCTGGCAGAGTTTGCTAGGTAACCATGTGAAGTCTACACCGAGACAACTTTCTCAAGTGGTGTTTTTAGTAGAATCAAGAGTTTTTTATGGAATTTTTAAAAACATTTATTTACATAATTTTTTTTACACTGTGTGAACGTATAACATGTTATACTAGAATGTTTGGATATCTAAATGTGATTCATAAGAAGTTATTGATTGTGGGGTTTTTTTTGTACCGTAATACTGACTATATTTCAAATTCCAGGTTTATATTAACAGTGTTTCTTTCCAAAGTGTTCCTCTTATACCACAGTAATTACAGATTTTATCACACAGTGTCAAGGTTAGCATTTTGTTCATTTAAAATATTTTTTATTTAACAGGATGAAACCACGGAAAATTAAGGAAGACGATTCACCAAGAACAATAGCCTGCCCCCATAAAGTGAGTACCTTGTCATAAACCGTATATTTAAATGCATTTTCTTCTATTTTAACCACTGTTGTCATGGCTGTTTTTGACAGGCGTATAGGTCTGGTTATTTAGATAACCCTTTTCTTTTTGTGTGTGTATAGAGATGAGGATGAGATAAAGGAGCATTTTTTAAAGCAAGATTTGATCTAAGTGGTATTTTTCCGTGATTGTGAACATGTCACTTTTTATGAGGCTGTTAATTTGGAATGTATTTAATTTTATTTCCAGGGTTGCTCAAAAATGTTTAGAGACAACTCTGCAATGAGGAAGCATTTGCACACACATGGTCCACGTGTCCACGTGTGCGCCGAATGCGGGAAAGCATTCGTTGAAAGTTCCAAACTCAAACGACATCAGTTGGTTCATACTGGTGAAAAGCCTTTCCAGGTGAGTCTTTCTGGTTTGAGATAAACTGTTTACAAACATGTATTATATTATATTATATTATATATTGCTTTACAAACAAAAAAAATCTTTGTTCTATCCCATAAAATGAATCTCCTGATTCATGCTCCTAATGAAAATAATTTTCATCACTGGAGTTTATTAATCAGTTGAGTTAAATTTGATAAATAAAAAAAGTGCATTGCAGGGACACAACATGAGTAGGATTAAGCATCACCTCATTAAGAAATAATCATCTTAAGACATTAAGAAATCTCTCTTTTTTTTTTTTTTTCAGTGCACATTTGAAGGCTGTGGAAAGCGTTTTTCGCTGGACTTCAACTTGCGCACTCACGTGCGCATTCACACCGGAGACAGACCGTACGTGTGCCCGTTTGACGGGTGCAATAAGAAATTTGCTCAGTCCACCAACCTAAAGTCTCACATTTTGACACATGCTAAAGCTAAAAACAACCAGTGAAAAGACTATCTGGAAAGACATTTCAATAAGGACAGCAGCATTCAACGCTTTAAAACACCCTTTGTGTTTTGTCTGTAGAAGATTTTTTTTTTTTTTGAAGAGAAAGTATCTATGGATGTTTTATCAGAATGAGTATTTAACTGATGAACTGATACCCGACTAGCCCTTAGGACACTTCTTATGGTACAAACTGGACTGAAATTATCTTTGCTACCAGAAGGTGTCTTCTTTCGAAGACGTGCATTTCTGGACCTTCATCCACAACATGAGATATTCTTTCTCCAGAGCCCAAAGAGTCTATAATCCTTCTGTCTGTGTATGTTATCTGTCCAATAAGAGACATGACTGCTTTTTAGTTGTCTCTAAAGTGTGCATATTGTACACTTTCTAGACATTAGCTTTGTCTTGAAATGTTTTTTCCCCCTGAAATTTGATATGTGAATGCTCTTCTTCAAGAAGAAGGAGTTACTATTAAAAATGTTTTTCCAGTCATGAGGTATCCTCCAGCGGTATCTCGTTTTGTATAACTGTTCTGTAAAAATATTTTGAAAATCATGTAGATAATAGAGCTGGTAGATTTCTGTTTAACCTATTAAAGGAATTTTATTCAATTTAAAATTGCACAGATGCATGCAGAACTACACTTCTTTAGTGTGACCACTCCATTATTGTTACTAGAGTGTACTCATTACTAAATGTGAGGCTTAAGATGTTAAACATTTTTCCCTGTTTATACATTTGCTGTTCACTTTATTATAAACACCTGTACACCTGCAAATTTATCTTATGAGCCAATCATATGGCAGCAGCACAGTGCAAACATCAGACAGAATGAGGAAAACCTGATCTCTGCAACATTAACCATGGCGTGTTTGTTGGTGGGCTGTTTTGGGCATGTCAGAAACTGTTGATTTCTTTAGTTTTTTACATGACATTCTTGGTAACTGTGACAAATCAAAAAACATTCCGTGAATGACAGTCTTGTCTTGTGAATGGGTAAGAGTGATTATAGAAGAATGCACAGATTGGTTTAAGATTCCAGGGAGGATCTAGTGACTCAGTCACTCTTTATCATCATGATTCTTGTTCTTGGCTAATAGAAGTAGAAACTGATGTGGTGTAATGTTGTAGCTCATCCATCTACAACTACTGCATTTGGCAGACACTTATCCAGAGTGACTTACATTATCAATCGTATTATACATCTGAGCAGTTGAGGGTTAAGGGCCTTGCTCAAGGGCCCGACAGTGGTGGCGCTCGCTTATCAGTAGTACAATGCCTTAACCACTGAGGTCATCATACTTTGATGTGCATTCTGAAATGCTTTTTTGCTCACTATGGTTGTAAAGAGAGCACTCAAACCAGTCTGGTCATTCTCCGATCTCTCTCATCAGCCAAGTGTAAATTAAAGATTCAAGGACGTGGTGTATAGAAGTCCCAGATCAGTTTGATATACTTAAACCTCAGAGATAATTATCTGAAGCTCATGGCCTGTTTGCATGATTTTTGCATTGTGCTGTTGCCACATAATTGGCTAAGTAAATAACTGCATGGATGTACAGATGTTCCCAATAACCTATAATAACTTATGTATATACATACAAGCCAAAATACTATGATTGCCAGAGGATACAACAGCTCATGTCAAAGTCCTGGAAATTTTAGTCAGTTTTCATTGGCGGTGTGTTTGTCGGAGGGTACATTGGCAGGGGTGAAGACTTGAGTTGGAGCATCATCTCCAAAACGGCAAGGCTTGTGAAGTGTTTCTGGTCACAGTACCGAGGACACACAGACTGATGAAACAGTGTCATCGCAATGTAAGCCTAGTTTCTAGTTATGTTTTAGATAAAGCCATTGGGTTTGAATTTGTTAATAATACGCAGACCATAACAATGACTTGTCTGGACTAGAAATGGTGTAAGAAAATCAAAAAGTAGTAGTTTAAGGCTTTGTATTACACCAAGACTGTGTAAGCATATGGTTTCTGTTTCATGAGGGACATCTCCAAATTATTTTTATTTGACATGCATCAATCATCACACATTGTTCATTTTTATAACCGACATCACTGGGACAGATGAAATTATCATGTTCCCTGTATTCAAGACCTGGTTCAACTCAAAACCTATATTTCTAAATATAATATTTGTAATCTTAAACAAAGCAAATGTAGCAATAATAAAAAAAAATTAAATCACACAAATATAGTAGTCTAGGGTGATGTGTACCAAAAATGGAAGAGGTGTTCCATACGATTATCAACATCATTGTATTTGCATTTGAAAGTGATTAATAAGATGATGCTGCATGTCAGTGCTAAAAACACCATTCTGTTCCATCTTTGCAGCACAGCTTAAAGCTTATTTGACAATGGCTATTTTTTTACAGTAACAATTCTCCATTAGTGATTACTCAAATATGTGACTACTTTTACTGATACAAAGAACCTAGCTCTTAGTTTCACTGCATAAATTCTAGTGCAATCTGACTGAAAATTGTATTACATTAGTCAGAGGCCCTGAGAGGGTTTTAAGGCCACACATAAAAACATATGTACATACCTCCAGTGCAATATATTTACGGTAATGATTAACAGTAGGGAACAGTAGATTTCTTTCTGGCTTAAATCTCTGTAAAGCAGAAAAGTAAAATCATGTCTTTAAACACTCGTGCTTATTATGTTTATAAGCATTGATCCTAGGATTTTCAACGGCAGCATTTAAAACAGTCATAACATTCAAAACATCTCAAAAACAGGCATTTGTTCCATTTTAACAATCCTAAGAAATTTTTGCTTGACTTGTTAAGATGCATTTGCTCAGAAGTAAAACGTAGTTAAAACATTAGCCTTACAGAATCAAAACTAAATTTTTTATACAACAAGATTATCTTTAAGGTCATCCAATGTAACCGAATTTTTTTTAAGCCCGTAGGTTTTCTGAGCTTTTATTTCTCAATCAGAGCAGCGAGTAGAGCGGGGTAGTTTGGAGTTCCCCATCCAGTCACTGGATCCCATGAGGAAGCAGCACAGAACCCTTGTCCTTCAACCTTGTCATCCAGACAACCGAAGTGACATCCCTCTGTTACCTGAGAATATAAGAAAGTTTATGGAATTGAAACAGAAAATTGAGAGTAATGCTACAAAATGAGGAACAGAAATTCCAGTTAAATAGATGTGACCTAAATGCAACTACATTTCTCGAGTTTCAAAGAAATCTCATTGTACTCAGAGAATTTAGTAAAAGATGTCAATCTCTTTAAAAAGGGAAATGCTTCCAACGAATTCTATGTACTGTATTACATACGTACATACATACATTATATATACACGTTTATACATATAGCTGATATAGTTAAGTACGTTCTCTATATACATTACAGAGAATTATATGTAAGAGTCTCTTACATCAAAAAGACCAGTGCCTTTGAGTTTATACAGTCGTGGATTGAGGAAGCCAAGAGAGGGAAGGCCTTTCAGGAAGCGTTGATCATTAATGAGTGAGAGGATCCCTCCTACAACTGGAGTTGAGGCCTAGAACAGAACAGATTAATAAATATTAATAAAAAAATTACCCCGTGCCTCAGGAGGTTTCATCTAGCTTAATCATTAACTTGATTAATCAAGGTTGATATGAGGGGAAACTGAGAGGAAAGGCATGAGGAAATCAATTCAATGCACAACACGTACATGCTAACACACTCGCACCTGCTCATTTGTGCCATTACTCAATCCATCAGTTATGCGGCAGCAGCAGATTCATATCAAACGCTATCCAGTTAATGTTCAGCACCAGAGAGGCCAGTTTGACCATTTCAAAAACTGCTGATCTCTGATTTTTATGCATAACAATCTAAAACTGTTTGTGTGCCACAGCCTGATGTTTCATGTGAACAATAAACAATTCCTCACCTGTAACTGCATGACTTTATGCATTACCAAGACTGGGTGATTAGAAAATTGCATGCATATTCCTAATAATGTGACCGGTGAGTAAATAAACATAGATTCTTTACTAACCGAGGTTCCAGATACCCATGGGATGGGTACAAGGTTGGTAACGACCCAGTAATTGTCTGACAGTGCTGCCATGTCAGGGTAGGCTCTTCCACTGTGGTTGAAGTAAGACTCTGGAGGAAGCGACTTTGCGCCTTTCAAATATGCACTCACTGCACCAACCTTCAGATATCACATATGAAAATCAGTATTTATTCTTATGCATATTAGTTAGACAGAAAATCTTTGGAATGTACAGTCTGCCTTTGTTAACTTTGTTAAACCTAATAACATAGCACAACATCTATAGATACTAATTAGTTGTACTGGTTTTTAAACCAGAGAACCTATAATGTTTTTTTAATAACAGTATATAAACAGATATAAAATACTATTTATATAAAACTTTTTAATTGTATAAAAAAAATAATAAAAAGAAACTTCTAACTTCAAACCTACGGTGTTGTCAGGCAGCTTATGGATGGTTACCTGATAGTCTGGCATTGCAAATACGTTACTGAAGCCACCACCACTGATGAAGTCTGTGACCTCATAGGTGAGTTTGAAAGGATTCTTGAAGGACGTCCCACCCACTGTGGTCACATAAGGGCTGAAAATGTAAGAAAAGAAGACCCCTTTAATACAACAGGTCATAAATGCAACTTAGAAATATAATATATGCATTGATCAGTTGTCAGTTCTACTTGTCATGCAGCAAATTGAACTATAAAATTTGTACATGTGCCCTTTCATGCTGCTAGTTAGACGTTACCCATCACGTACTGTTGCCTTCCCTATGATGCTGTTAACCATATGTTCCACAATTTCATGACTCTGTCTGTTTAATGGATTTATTTATTGCACAGTGTGTATTTATTGCCTTGTACTGGTTGTAACTGCACAGTTTGTATTACTGTCTTTTTGTGAACTGTTACTTTTCCTGTTTTCCCCTATTTTGTTCTGATGTATACTTCCACATGGCTTGATGATGCTTTCCGCTCTCTAGAAGCTTTGTTAAAAATAATAAGTACTTTTGTTTCTGCTTTCCAATGTGTCAAATACAGTATGTAAAAAAAAATTATCCATAGTATTTTCTGTTCTTTGTTGTTTCTTCTTATAAGACAATACCAGAAACATACTACAGAAACATACATAACCAAATAAAATGTTTGTATAAATTATGCCTTAGCAGAATAAGCTAAATGTTTCAGTCTCATTAAGGACCTTTGCACTGTAACACTTTTTTAAACTGATAAATCCAACTAAACTGAAATCTACAAGGCCGCCATTGCAGTACAACACACACACACACACACAAAAAAAAGACAAATCACCTGGAAGCAGGAAAGCTCGGCCTGAACACATTTTCTTTGGTCAAGTGCCAACAGCCAGCCCCACTGTCCCCTATTTAAAAATAACACAGATATTTATAGAATAATAAATGTTGACAAATAGCCAAACTGCTGGTACTTTTTTTTTTTTTTTTTAAATAAATAATGCAGTTCATAAATTTAATTACCAGATGCAAACAGCATGGAGATTCCTCTGAGCCCTGCCTTCATGAACTCGTTGTTGATGCGGTTCATATAGGCAGTGGACAGACTGTCCTCGTCATCGCCGTAGCTGATTGTGTGCACCCATGGCACGGCAGACATGTTGCTAAGCAGCAGCATCCACTGAAGGAATGGCTCCTGGGTCTCATGTCGACCTGGAACAACAACAAAAAAATTATTAGTTGGACTGCAAAGTTGTTTGTCATAAGACTTATACACAGTAGCACATTTTTAGTCACAGGGTTTCATACGGTTATGAAGATGTAGTCACATGGACTGCTCAAAAAGCAAGACATGAAATAGTTGATCTAATGGGTTTACATAAATACATCAAAAGGTTGAATTAAAGATTGCATTTCAGTTGGAATTAATGTCAGAAAAGCAGACCATTACAAAAACAAAGCAGGTAATTACACAACCCAATTTTCCTTACCTGGGTTGGTGAAGACCCATGTGGAGATGTTGGCTCCAGTGCTCATGATGTATTCTATATCTAAACTGGCTTCCAAGCCTGCTTTTCCTCCTCCCTGTGTGCCCACCACTCGCTCCACTTCTGTCAAGTGTTTGAAGCCTCTTGCATATATGCTCATGAACTCGGCCAAGTCTGCAGGATGGTAATACTGCTCCAAGAACTATGAAGAGTAAAGGGAAAAAATATTGTATTTTTTGTATAAATGCAATACATAAATGTAAATAACATGGCCCCGAAACATTAACCAGTTTCTAAACCAATCCATGATTTCTCATTAGACATCAAACAGACTCAAAGAGAATGGAGGGCAGTTTGATTGGTGAACCTGTGCCACTGCTTGGCTGTTGTTAGCAGCGTGACCAATATCAGCTGCAGTCAGATTGTAACGAGCTCTTAGGACTGTAGGAGTCACACCCAAATGAAAAGCCTTTCCAGAACGCCTAGGCCCTTCCCAGGCCTTACTGATTTCTTTACCACTCGTTGGAAAGCGCAGCACTCCACCCACTGAAAAGAGAGTGAAAATCAACTCGATTACCTCACATGTATACTAAATACTGTAAAATTCCACAATAACAGATGTCCTCAAAAAGTGACATCTATTATTATTTATAAATACTGTTTATTAAATACACAGCTATCAGCAGCTTTATGAATCTCAAGCCAATACTACACTTTAAACTTGCAGTCAGTCCAAGTTTAGTACATTCAGTGACTGAAATAATAAATCCTCACTAACCAAAGTCCAGGTGCTCGAACACATCTTCATGAACTGAGTACTGAGACGACGACCTGATTATAGTCTGATCTCCTTTCTTGTAACGATGAAATTCAGTTCCAGGAAGCAAGGTTTCTGCCACCCTGAGAGTGTGAGAGAGGAGGAGATTTTAAACCTAATCTTTATATGACACCAGTGTACCATATAGTGTCATAAACAGTATCAAATACAATGGACAAGAATTTCAACATTTTACTTGCACTGATAACTGTTAAAAAAAAAAAATTTCAGTCCTAACCTACTTATAATGAAAAAGAAGATTTGTTAGAGAAGGAATAAAACATGATGCAGCAAGCAAAAAACAAAACAAAACAACAACCCAAAAGCAGACTAGGAAACGAACAAAGTTACTTTTACTGAAATTACTGGAACACAGAAATGAGATACAGTATGTTGGAGGAGAGAATCAGTATGCTGTTCAACTCTATTTAAAAATGCAAAAGTAGAAGCCTCCGCAAAGTGCAAGACCTCCAGTGTACAATAAAGCATGCAACAGGCTTAAAAACAAGCAATTGATACAATCCTGTGGTTTGCTTTGCAGCTAAAACTGCTAAGTCATGATAAAAAGCCTTGGAATGAGAGATTTATGCAAATTTCATATATTTACATTCTATCACTCATTGTGTACCCTAATCTACATTGACCTTCATTATCTCAGCCTTGCACCACTTACTTTTTGCAGTGCTGTCACTTTTAATTGCCATGTCTCAGTACTTGCGTATTTCAATCACAGTCTGTCACTGATTATGCATCCTTATTCGCCTTTTTATACATTATTCTTTGTATATTATATATTGAGAGCCCAAGCACTATGAGGGCCCTATGTGGAGGGCCCTCTTGTATATTCTGTTGTCTTTTTAGTCATTCAGTTGAAGCATGGTTTAGCAATCTTGGTAGTGCAACTACATGTCTATTACCACTGGATGTTTGTTAGTTTGATGATTTCTTTCAAGGTAAATAGAAAGTATCTATCTATCTATCTATTTAGATCTATCTATTTACCTATCTATTTTAGTTAAAAGTATCTGTGACTAACATTAATCATCTATACTGGTTACCCTGTACCCACATCCCAGAAGACTTTGGGCAAAAGGCAAGGTGGAGAGTACATGCATACAAATGGCTGCTACACGAAAAACGGAGTACCCAGAGGAAACAGACGAAGTACGGGGAGAACATGCAAACTCCATGCAAAATGAGGCAGGAATTGAACCCATGACCCTGGAGATGTGTCTCACATCTTCTGTTCTAACCACAACACTGTCATGCTGCCCTATGACCAAAAGTTTATGATTATGTTAAAACATTATAAATATGTTTTTTAAAAAATGGAATATTTCCATACTTTTGACAGATACATACACAGCCATACTGAAATTTAACCATTAGTTGTTGTTTTTATCTAAAGGCTAAATGTTTTCTGAGAAACAGAGAGTACATGGGGTTTAAATCCTATTAAAAAAGTAATTTAAAAAAAGAGGTTCCTATTGTACACATGCTGTGTGTGCATTTGTGGTCTAACAGAGTTCAATGAAAAAGCTTACTGAACAGTCATAGTGCACTGCAAGAAGTCTCGTGTTTGCACAGTGCGGCAATTTCGGATCCCATGACCCTGCAGCCACGTCCACACGGTTTTCTCAGTCAGCTGAGATGGCCTGACTAGCGACTCAACTTCCTCCAAGGTCAAATACTTCCCTGTGCAGGGCAAAGTGTGCATGAGATATGAGGTGGAATGTAAAGTTTAAAACTTTATGATGTGTCTCAGTACCATACTGCTGTGAATCCGGGTCTGACACGAGCTGCAGCAGTTCCTGAAGCCAGTCCACATTCTGCTGCTTAAGAGCAAAAGTGAGCTCCAGTTCCTCCTGAAGAGCCACTCTGCCTGCATGGGTCCAATCTTCTGGCACGCTGATGCACGATCATACAAATACACACTTAGTTACAATCAGACAAATCAAACTAAATGCATTCAGTATTATTAGAGCATGAGGACGTGCACTGTTGGAGAAGACATTATTTCAAAATAAAGCTTACAGTACAACTTGGTCGAGCTCTAGATGTTCCCCATTGACAAGCCACACACCCAGCAGGAGGACACACAGCACCCTGTCATCAAAAACGGAATCATTTACACACAAAATAATTAATTCACATATTTCTTTCAACTGAATCTGCACTATTCATAACTGAAGGTCGGACTGTGTGTCTGGGCGACTTTAACCTCTATTAAAACCAGTTCAACCCTACAGCTTTTTCTTAAAGACTAATTTTAAATAATAAACGACAGTAATGCTCCTACCGCATTGTCCTGGTGTAAACAAACAACATAAACAGCAAACACAGTGCTGTGTGTCAAACACACTCTTGCGCTTTGTGTATGAGCCCAGCGACGCCTGGCCACAATCCAAATCTTGTCCTGTCAAAATAAAAGTTCTGAATAAAACGCTCTAACTATAGGAAATAATAAGAGTGTAAAATTGCGTATGGTCTGCCACAAGTCAGAAATTTTATACATTTAGAATTTCAGTTCAAGCTAGTGTGATTTTGTGTAGCTGATGTAGCGCCCATCATGAGGGTTTTCTGTGGTTTTCCTCCACCTCCAAAAAAGCATGCCAGTAAATAGACCGGTTCTGCTATATTAGGCCTGTGAATGTGGGTATATGTGTGTTCATTCTTGTGATAAATGCTGTAAAGTGGTTGTCTTTAAATAATAATTTAAAAAAATCAACATTCAAGCAAATTATTGTAATAAAACAGAAATTCTATTTGTCCGTTGTTTGTTTAGCTGGTGTGTTCCTCACAGAATGTAACACCATGTAATGGTGGCGTCATCAGACTGCGACACGTCTATAGCAATGGTGCATAGTACAAGCAGATGAAACATTGAAGCAGCATGAGGCGCGGCAGTGAGTTGACCACACACTCCATTTGCAGGTAATAGTAGCACGGAAGGCGTCAGGATCTGCCGCATGTAAAACTATAGTAGACTATAAAAAGCAGTAGAAGTAATTAATAAAAAAGTCAATAATTGATGTGATGACCCTTTGTTCAAAATATAGTGTCAGATTCTATTTGTGCAGTTTTATAAAGAAATTAGCTGCTTAGTTTTACTGGATATCCTGCAGAACCTTGTGAGAATTTTTCATGCATGCTAAACATAGGCGTTTTTTTCCTTCTTTTTTTTGTGGAATACTTATGGGGTGGCACTATGGATTAGTGGTTAGCACTTCTATAGGGTCAGAGTAAGTTTATTTATTTTATTTATTTATTTTATGTCATACAAGCTTTTATTTTGACAGAAAAGTCATATGACTACTATTTTAACCGTCACGTGATCATATGACATACTGTAGTCAGCTGATTGACACTTCAAATGGAAAGTTTCACCAGCACAACTATTTCAACACTATTTCCTTATTTGCAGATGGTAGAGAAGTTGCAGCATACTTTAGATAAAGTTGAATAAAATGAGGGTTAACCTGTAAAAAAAAAAAAATGTTATGCTTATCTTTTTCCAGAGCAAGCAAGACATAAATCAAAATTAAATCAAGCAAGAGGTTTGATATTGCAAGGACATAGCCAGGCCTTTCCAATTAGATGCATTGTAGATAAAGGGAGAGAGCTCATAAAGGGAATTAAGACAATAGATCTCTTTAATAAATATTCCAAGGAGTTAAAATAGTCAACATGCATAAGCCCCAAATATACAGTTGTGTCATACTGGCTTCTGCAAGAGGCTGAGGGAGATATTATGGTGAAAACAATAAACTGTGAAGTGGAACAAAAAATTGCAATGGGGATCCTGTTTGCAAACACACTGATTATATCAAGAGGTGTCCAAGTAAAACTTGGACTGATGAAACTGCTCATGAATGAAGGCGTGAAACTGATTTACAGAAGACTTCAATTATTTCCACATTCCCTGTACAGTTCTGACCTTGCTCCAAGGCATGTCCATATGTTTGGGTGATTAAAGGAGTTCCTGGGAGGCCAGCTTTACAGATGTGAAGCTGGCAGTCTGATCATAACTCCAATGTCCTTTACAGACAACTTTCTACCCTGATGGTATCCAAGCACTAGTGAACTAAGTTCATTAGTGTAACAGTGGATTATACAGAGAAATAAAGGCATATGAATTCATTCATTCATTAGGGGAGCTAAATCAATAGGACAAGGATCCCTATCACGTTATATGAATTCAGAAGTGTTGAAAATAAACAGTGAATATGAATATTAGTTTTAAACCATATAAACAGATAAATAAGGGAATTACTTAAAGCAGATGTATGGAAACTGCAATTCGCAAACCAATCTGGGCATGCAAATTTGAATAGAATTTCTAAATAATAATAATAATACTGTAGTAGTAGTAGTAACATTAATAATAGTAATATAGTATATTAATTTATTATTATTATTATTGTTTTAATACTACTACTACTAATACCGTAATAATAATGTAGTATTATAGTATAGTCACTTTAGTAGTACAAGGATGAAGTATTGTTTGTCTTTATAATAGTATCATTTTTTATGTTGATTATTGAAATATGCTTTTATTTGAAGTATCTTACTATTGAGACCAGCCATTCCAGTCATGATAGTCACCCCTAAAATGCCAGGAGCCTGAATATGGTTAGACACTGTAGTGCAGAGCATGCTCTTACACGCACTGGTCACCACCAAATTTGACCTTAGTGCAAGGCTTACACTAAAGTACCAAAGTACTCAAATGGTTCAGGTCATACTTAGAAGGGAGAGGTTATTATGTTTGGTCTTAGAGAGCACAAGTCTAAGTGGACGTCCATGACATGCGGCGTCCCACTAGGCTCAATTCTTGCACCCCTCCTGTTTAGCCTGTATATGCTCCCTCTAAGTCAGATAATGAGAGAACCAAATTGCCTATCACAGCTATGCTGATGATACCCAGCTTTACCTAGCCTTATCTCCAAATGACTACAGTCCTGTTGACTCCCTCTGCAAATGCATTGATGAAATTAACAGTTGGATGTGCCAGAATTTTCTTCAATTAAACAAGGAGAAA
>JAOTQY010000002.1:7975565-7989780 GCA_026413445.1 Dolichallabes microphthalmus
CGTCAAATACCGTGACATCGATATAATTTTGAAAAATACCGTGATATAAATTTTTGGTCATACCGCCCAGCTCTAAACTGAAGTATATGACTGCAGTATTCTATCTATTTTAAAGAAGAACCCTTTCACAACATCTAGCCAAGTTAAGAACACTCTTGAGGAGGTAGTCCCTACAGTCAAGACACGGCTTAATTAAGTAAATACAGATGCTTCACAAAAAAGTGCAGGCCACCGGCAATGCTTAAAAACAGAAAGTCATATTAGACTTTGCCAGATCATTTCACCAGATTCTGAGGACTGATGAAACCAAAATAAACTTATACCAGAATGATGGGAAAAGTATGGAAAAAGAAAAGAACAGATCATGATCATCTGTCAAACATGGGTGAGGCAGTGTTATGGCATAATGTTTATGGTTGCCAATGGAACCAGATCGCTGGTGTTTACTGATGACCTGAGTGCTTAGAGATTTAATTCTGACCTGTACAAGGCTATACCATGTCTTCAGATTCAGCCAAATGCTGCAAAACTGAGAAAAGCCTTATATTGCATATAAATAATGACTAAAAACATATAGCGAAAGCTACCCAAGAGTTTTGCAAGGCGAGGAAATGAGATGTTCTGAACTGTGGTGGCTAGCCCAAACATCTTGCAGCAGGACAATAACCCTGTGCACAAAGTGAGGTCCATGAAGGTGGTTTGTCAAGTTTGGAGTAGAAAAGCTTGGTATTATTTGGAATGCTGCTGTGTTCACAGACTCCCCACGGCAAATGCACATTTGGTCTGAAAATTGAATGACTGCCATCTAGTCTAAATAATACACTAGGTGCCTAGATCACTCATCAAAGAATGATCTGCAAGCTCACTTTTATTACAAGTTGGTAGATCAGTTGACCATTTCACAAAGTTAAATGACACAACCTTGGGCAAGAATCCTAAATTCGAACAAAAGGTTGCCCCAGTGTAACTGGACCACCATGCATGCAAGGCAAGTTTTTTTGGCAGAGCATGCAATTCTCAATTCTTTGTAAGAACTGATAACTACTAGTTGCTATTCTGTGTAGGCTTAGACAAAAGGTAGTATATTGGAAACTGGGCAATGGAAGTACACATCATTTGTGAGCCAGCTTCTACAGTATTTAAGGACATACAAAGCCAAAGAGATTGAGTTCAGAACTATTTCTTGGACTGCTGGGTCCCAGTCCTAAGTTGATGTATCTGGTAAATAATTTGCATTGTGGAAGTGTGAATTCTGTAGCACTGAGCATTGAGTGATAAAGTGTATTTTGTGCTTTGGGACATATAACATCAACCAACCCTATTCATACCTTCTTTAGCCTGGCTAAGCTACTGTTAGAAATCTGGGAGCTGTTGAGGGAAAAGAGCTGAATATGAATGGAAATCCAGGTAATTGCAGCTCAACCACCCAAGCATCACATAATCACAATTATACAAGTTGGCCTGAAGATAAGGAATGTGGGATACTAAGAGAAGACAATGTCACCAACATGTGACTAACTATCCATGACAATGGATAAATGGTATGGAGAGATAAGAGTTAAGTGCTCCTTACTCAGCAGAAAGCTAACATGATGGTACAGAGAAAGCAGGAATAGCTACAGCAATAAGACTAGTAATGGTACTGTAACAATGGAAACACAAAACTAATAGACTGCTTGGCATCCAATAGCGTTCCATGGATTAAACAGCACAACCAACAGGGTGATATTGTTTTTATACAACAGTTCCCCAGAAAATGATGATTCGTTTGTTCATTTATCTATTTATTTTGCTCAGCCAAAACATACCCTTCCACAACTGATAGAACTACCAAATCTCAACTGGCAGAGCTTACCAGTACTACGTAGCCAAATGTAAGGAAAATAAACAATTGAAGTGGTTGGCAGTCCTGTAAATCACAAGTTTCTCTTTATACTTATTCCGTTTTTGGAACAAACTGTTAAACAATAATGCTTATATCATTTGACTGGGGTTGACGACTTGTTTTACTGATTATTACAACTGGTGTTCAAGTCAAGTTGGGACTTTTGATTATGAAGAATAAAAAAAACATAGAAATAAACATGCTAAAATAATTAACTTATGCCAGCGTTTTACTAGTGCTTGGTTACCATCAAGGAGGAAAGTTTTCTCAGTGCACCGGAGCTATGATCGGACTGCCTCCATCACGTCTCAAATGCTGGCCTCCCAGGAACTCCTTTATTGGCACAAACATGTGGAAATAGCTCCCAGCAGAGTATAAGTAATGTGGCAGTGGTGTTTGTGAATGATTGTGAGTACAAGTTATCTGTCAATTTTCAAGGAAGGATTGCAGTTGGAATCAGCTGGAATTTTCATTTATGACACTTGCACTATTCAAATTGTTTACTGCTGCTAAGAGTCTCGGCCACACACTGTGTTTGAAGTCTTTTGTAAATGTCAATATTGGGGAATTAATAATATACATATAGCTACATAAATAAGAATAAGAAATGTATGGTCGTTTTTTTTGTCCTGTCTACAGACCTGATATGTCCAGCTTCAAGCTCTACTGTCCAATCCATCAAAATAGCCAGTGGAAGTGCTGTTTAAGTTGATCCAAGCCATCTGTATGTGGTTTGGCTTATTACAGGTGGGCTTGGCTAATGTCTTTCCCACGTAGAAAACTCAATAAAAACGTCCACACTGGTTCATGATTGAACATACTGGACGCATTCATACATTGGCATGAGGAAGAAGAAAGAGAAGCTGCCTGGTTCAGCTCGCCAGTGTTGTACACGTTCAACATTCCTCCCTACTGTGTGGTAAGGAGAATCCCTTTGCCTCAGATTTTTCTGGCAACTACACACCGTGACACAACAACAGCTCAGCAAGATGTCCATAAATTGTAAGTGTTATACATAAAACTTTGATATCCGCATTACATGAAGAGCAATGGCAAATTAAATGAACACTTAAAATTTAGCTGTAGTGACAATTTTCTTATCGTCTTGTGGATATTGTGACATACTTGCTTGATGCCCCACATATTTTGTGGGACAACTTCAGTCTTAAAACCTCTTTAATTGTCTGCTGCCACCTACTGTCTTGATGAGAATAGTGATCCTGTCAACTTGGAAATTGTGTGAAGTTGATAAAGGAAATTTACATTTACAGCATTTGGTTGATGTGACTTGTGGAAATGCTTTGCAGTCTGAGTCAAAAATGTATACTAAACTAGATAGGTGAGAACATATAACCCTATGTTTTGGCATCGCTGCACTGGCTTTCAGTTTTAGATATGATTTTAAAGTTCTTATGATTGTCTATAAATCTTTACACAATTTGCCTCCCAAATACCTTGTTGACCTTTTACAGCCCCATTCTTTATCACGCTCACTTTCAGATCCTCCCATCAGCCTCTTTTATATAAACCGAGGACTAAGTATAAGAACAGACAAGATCGAGCTTTCCCGTTGCTGTGGAATCATTTGCCTTTTAATATAAAGTCGGCCTCAAATCTGGCTAGTATTAAATTCTCTTCGTTAAAACTCATTTTTTTACTTTGGTTTTTAATTCCTAAAGGATGTTAAGCTTTAGTTGTTTTCTTTGGTGGAATAATTATTTTATTATGTAATCATTATTTTATTATTTCTGTGGAATAATTCGCCTTTTAATATAAAGTCAGCCTTAAATCTGGCTACTTTTAAATCTTTGTTCAATCTATTTTTTTTATTTGACTTCAATTCCTAAATGATGTTGAGTTTCAATTGTTTTCTATTGTTTTTCTTGACTGTTACTTTTAGTGAAAGGTACCTTTTTGTTGTTTTTGATGTGTATTTTCTTTATTGTGAAGCAGACTCATTATAAAAGGTGCTATAGTATATAAATAAACTTTTCATTTGATTTGGTAGTACAGAAGGGCCAGGGTCTATACTAGAATACTATCAAGCAAAAATAATATTAAAGAGGAGCTGACTAAGTAATCAAAAAAAGATTTAAGGGTTTTAAGAAGGAGCATACAACAAAAACTGACATCCTCAAGATAAGCAACAAATAGTCAATGTTGTAGTCATCATTACAAGACTTTCAATAAAACAAGCTAGTGTAGGTGTCTTACCTTCAACCATATCCATTGTATCTGGAGGCGCACAGTGTCCAGCATGACTCACAGCCCAGACTGGGTATCGTTGCTTAAATGCCTGATACAATGTCCACATGAAGCTCTTATAAAACCCCACGACGCCAGGATTGCCTGTAGAAAAATCACACCGAACATTCTGTTGTCTGTTTTACTCTAAGGTTGCTGAAAAAAGAAGGCAGCATTAACGATAGCAGAAAGTAGAAAAGAAAAAGTGTGACCATTCACTGTGGTCAAATAAAAAAGCTGCTGTGAAAAACGTCATTGTGGCAAAAAAAAAAAAGTGCTCTTTGTCAATAAGTCTTAAAATTAAACAGCTTGGCGTTAAAAGAAAAGACAAAAAAAAGAAAAAGAAGAAAAACAGACATTTGAACTCACAACCCGATGATAACTAGTACATAATAGTGAACAGGAAGTTATTACTGTTATGCATTAAATATATTATCATTAAAATATGTCTTTCCCCTAGTTCATGCAATTAAGTGGTATTTATTGCAGCCCGATCCTCAGGAGTTTTGGTAGGTAGAGAGGGTCCTACTGTAATTGGGCTAAATTTTAGTTACCCAACATCTGATTTTATCATGCACAAGAATCTTGGATCAAATCTTCACACTGTAGATCTCACAACTGATATCTAGCTAACAATCTTGCTCATGTGCTTCAGTGTTCCACAATAAACCATGGATGTGGGTCTGCGTGTGTGAACGGTGAGGCTAAAAGAGTTTCACAAAACCACCGTCTTGCGCTCAATTTATGAGCCAAGTGTAGTGCGAATTCTTGCTTGGAAAGAAAATCATCTTGGAACTACTGCCACTAAATAACTAAAGGCACTGAGTAAAATGTTAGAGGTGTAAATTCAGTCCTCCGTATCCACTTAGGTAGTAGATAAATCTGAGTACACTGAGTCATTGGCCTGTTAGGAATTCAGTGAGGCTGCGCAATGGGCAAAACTGTCC
This sequence comes from Dolichallabes microphthalmus, assembly GCA_026413445.1. NCBI lineage: Eukaryota > Metazoa > Chordata > Actinopteri > Siluriformes > Clariidae > Dolichallabes > Dolichallabes microphthalmus. The sequence goes on from JAOTQY010000002.1 coordinate 7,980,642, forward strand.
CAGATGCAGGTTCTTCTTCACACGAGGAAATACACATGGCGCATAAAGACTTTTCTGAAAAACAAATTGTCCAACCTCAGTAGATTCGCGATGCAGAAATTACGAATGAATAATTTATAGTGTAATTTAAAGCAAGAAAAACTTATGTGAACTCAGTGTCTGAGAAACCTATGTACTCACAGAATAAATAAAGTAGCAACACACATGCAATTCTTTTTCTTTGAAGTAGTGGAGCAGCTGGCCTTGGTAATCAAGCCTTATCGAACTGATGCCTTAGAGCAAAGTGAAACACTTTACAAGCCATTTAACACCATTAATGACTAAATACAAAACCTCTAAACAAGAGTATGTGAGGGCTGAAGGAACTGGTGAAACCATAAAAACAGCTGTGGTGAATGAGCGGTAGTCTGGAAATGAACCTAACCTATTGTGCTTCCTTTCCTTTTTTTTTTTGCTCGAAAACTCACAACACTCTTTTGATTTTCATATTTCATCAGTCATTAATCGTAAAACAACACAGCTGCTTATGGTTTAATGCCTTGATGGCGTGCAAAGATGTTTATGTGAACAACAAGCAACTCTTTATCTATGTTACATTACTGTGCGTACAAAAACCTGTGAGGAGACGACTGAAAATGAACTTTCAAAAACCCAATGGGAAATAGGAAGTTTTCAATTATATTCAATTCCAAGTGGAATGCTACTATCTTTCTCTTTAGTTTTTAAATAAGGCAATTAATGCTAGGGGTGGGAAAAAAAGCACTGTCTATTTAATTTAATACTAGCGAGTTTTCCTTCAACCCTATGATAACTAGTACACAATAGTGAACAGAAAGTTATTACTGTTATGCAGTAAAAAATATATTACACTATTAAGCAATTAATGCTAGGTGTGAAAAAAGCACTGTCTATTTAATTTAATGCTAGCGAGTTTTCTTTTCTTTTCTATTTTTTTTATGTGTTTTATAGCAAACATGTTCAGAACATACACCAATTACCAATTCCATCATTAACTACAGTTCCACTTGCATATATTTGTAGTGCAGAGACATAATTACTCTTTTCCACTATACAACAGAAGACAAAAAAGCAGGTTGTATTAATTAATTGTAGCCATTATGTCTATTCGAAATTTTGCGTCTGTTAGTTTTATCCGTATTTTCATTTACACACCATCAGTGTCTCATTTTTTCTCTCTTCCTATTATTCTTTCTGCAAATCTTTGTGTAAAAATCGCTCTGTCTGGACTGTAGCATGAAAGCTTCATAACAGGACAAATTTGATCTGACAACTAGACTTTTTCAAATTTCAGTGAAATATTGTCAGCATTTATGCACTCTGATAATGTGCTCTAAAACGTGCCAGGAATGTACTGCCTGACCAATAAAAGTTGCGCACTCTAATATTTCATTCAACAGCCTTTATCTATGATTATGGTGCCCAATGTGGTGGCCAATTCATGTGATTAAAGGATTTCTCATTCTCCAAGAACCAGTCCTGTGTCATACAGGGAAGACCAAATCAATTGATGTGATAATCTGGTGTTTCAGTACATTCAGGTCATCAGCTGTCTTCATTACCACATACTGTTGAGAAGCATAGACCTGACAAATTAAAGCAACCCCAGGTCATGACATTGCCTACATAGGCTGGTACAATGGGCACTCTGCATCATGGGTGCATCGCTTCATGTGCACTCCTTGTTACCTTGATATGCACATCACTCTGGAATAGGGTAAACTTGAAAATCTTGGGACCACTTGACTTTTTCCATTGCTTCAAAGTCCAATTTTTATGCTCCCTAGCAAACTGTTTTTTTTGTTGTTGTTCTGATTAGTCTCTCTAACAAGTGGTTATGGCCAAACAGCTGTTTATTCCCAAATCTGTAGGTTCTCATCTTGTTGTGCATGTGTAAATGCTCACACAAAGCTGTGATTTCTACCGTGATCTCCATTTATTTTTTTGGACCCCATTTCTTTGACAAAGCTAATTGTCAGCCATGTCTTTCCAGATTCTGAGAATGTGCTAGTCAGTTCTTAATCCTTTAATTCCAGTAATTGTTGTTTTCTTTGCTTGATGTGGGTCAATCTGACCCTTCTGAAATGATGACTGTTTTTGGCCAGGCAATGTATAAAACATATTATTTTAATACCAGAAGGGCATGGTCTGCCTTCGGGCAAATCAGCGCTTGTTGTTTCGGAGTCTGTGGACCTGAAACTGACCAAATTTAGATAGTACTGTCAGTACTGATATCTGGACAAGAGACAGGCAGGCAGCCGAAGCCAAAAGCGGTCCTTCCAAGTCCTCTTCAGCCATATTCAGCATGATTAATGATTGCTTCAAGTCACTACAATAAAGTCATTGTCACGCTCTATCAAGAGCCAGACAGAGTAAAAAGCCTTCCCAAAACATTGTACTGTTAAATCATCAGCTGTAAGGGCAAAGTGTGAGGGCGCTGGTAAGGAAGCGAAGTACTGCTCCACCCTGTATTACACGATGTAAGCCGTAGGTTATATAACCAGGAAACTCTTCTGTGAGGAATTCATGATTATAAAATGTGGTGTTTGTGAGAACAGTCCAGTCAGGAAGTTGCAAAGTCCTTTCTTTCCCATCATTTGTGTCGTAGGATGGGAATTCAAACGGAAGCTCTCCATTTAGAGCGGTGACAGTAAAGACAAATTTTGTCTGTTTCTGTGCGAAGAGAAAGAATGTAAAGGAGAGATTCCCTTATTTGAAAAAAAGGGCACAAAAGCATGAGCTATCTTCTGCTCTCCCTCATGTTATCATTTCCCTCTTTCCACAGGGTTCATAAATTCAGCACTGTTCACTGGAACATTAAACAGATACCTTGCCTGCCGTCTCTGACCCCGAGGCTGCATGGACTACCACGCCACTGACGTAGCCTTGCAGGTGCAGAGCCCACTCTCTCTCCGACAACCTTCGCTTCAAACACACACACGCACACATACACACACGCCTCTAAATCTCTCTTAGGCTCGCCAAACAGTGATGTTCGACCCTTGAGGTTTTTCGTAGAATGAAATACGTTGTCAAGTTTGGCATAAGTGAAAAATTTTGCACTGTATACTGGGGAGAAGACACATTCGAATTCTGGGACACAATCCCAAATTAACCAGCTGAACATTAACTGTCAACTTTGATTGATATCTTCAATACGTAATCACAATCGCAGATTTGGGTCACAAACGAAAACACGTATTTTAGACGACATCATCCCTGAAGGCGCTGGAATTCTTTATCGCAGACACTGTGTGGAGTATCCTTTAATGGATTGGGTCTTAACATGCCAAGATGTGTATCCATCTTACGAAAGAGGAAGAAGTGAAAATAATTTATTGACCCTGGCGAACATACAGACAAGGGTCAGTATGGCCAGATCTTCTGATAGACAGCTTTATCTCTGAGGGCTCTTCTTTAAATTCACGATGCTGTATGTTTCCAGATGAGAGCAAGGATAAAGGAGATTACTTCAGAGGTGCATGATGTGTCTATTAAAAAAAATAGATCACATCCCACTGAAAAAGATCCTACAATATAAAATAATTACAACATAAAGTCATATATTTTTGATAATACTAACACTATAGTGGATGACGTTTGCTTAAAGTAGACATGTTATGGGAAATCCAGTTTTTAATCATTTTTACACAACAAAACATGTGAGGGGGAAATAATAATAATAATAATAATAATAATTTAAATTTACCCCTAATGTGACCTCATATAAGAAGATCTCCTCCCCTAGCTCTGCTCAGCTCTGCTGTTTGCTTGGATGGGACAGCGCTCAGCGGTAGCTCCGTTACATACATGAAGAAACTGGACTTTATGGGACCATAAAGTGGCATATTTTATTTATTTATAAGAGAAAACTATATTTTCAGAAAACTCTAGACTCACATCAACTCACGGTTCATTATCCAGGGTGTTTCTCATTGCTATGTTTACTGCAGCACCACATTTTGCAAGAACAGATGGATGGTAAGAATTTTATTTAAAAAAAAAAAAAAACAGCAAGAGAAAAGTGTGAGGCTTAAGCTGAGGAAGAAAGAAAAATTGTGGGGAGGAAGGACTGCGAGGAATGATGAGGGCACTCCATACATTTTCCATATTCTAGGAAAATGAACACTGCCTGGAAAAAAATAACAGAAGAAAAAAACTCTTCATGCTTCAATCATTATTAAAAGACATTACTTTAGTTAGATTGATTAAGCGGGTGCTCGATCCGTGGGTCTTCGGTGATTGGAAAAGAGGAAGGAGACCTCATAGCAACACCCTTATAGATAGTATATGGGGAACTGAGAAAAAACTAGAAGGAATCTTTGTAAGATCATTATGAATTATCAAACAATGTGATACTGAAGGTTATTGGAAGCAGCTGCTCGAGAGAGTGCCGTGCACATCAGGTTCTTATAAATGTAAACCATCTGTAGAGGCCATTCCAAACCCTCTGAACATCTTTATGGCTTTAATATGAGCTATAACAAGTTACTCTTCTCTCACATCCCCTCCCCACTACCAACGAATTATGACCAACCTAACAACGCTTAAAGATTTTAAACTGCTTAATTTTCAAATGATGGAAAAAAAAAAAAAAAAAAAAAGTAAAGTAATAGTCATCCATCAAGTATGCACAACATATGTTGGCAGCATGTATTCATGCTGTTAAGGGCAACAGTTAAATTATTTTAATGTAAAACATTTTCTCACACTCACACACACACACACACACACACACACAGAGGCCCATTTCAGTACTATGCTACAATCCTTATTACAAAGACCAGCTGTGTCTCGATGGTAAAACTATCAGCATTGGTTATCTCCCAGTAGTGGTCGTGCAGAGCTAAACATATCTCAAGACAATTATGATAAGCTGTGGCTATTCAGTGATCCAACAGATCAGCATGGGTGTTATGCATCTAAAGTTAACTGCAACCAAAAAGGAATGTCAATTCATCTGGGCACAGATCCTATCGCTACTCTCAGGCTCTCCTGATTAACTGGAATTTGATCCCATTGGGGGAAAATACCTGACATCTAAAAAGGTTGAAATTCCCCGTGTTTGGTCTGATAAGAATGGAGATAACCGGAGATACTCTGCACGAAACACAGAAATCTGTATGAAACAAGTCATTAAACTTATCAGTCTGGCAGGGGTAAAACTCTGCATGCTGTCTATAAACAGCTCATTAATATAAAACATCATAACACTTACAAGGAAACAATTATACTACCTCTAAAGTAATTATGTTTTAACAAGAATAAAGTTCATGCCATTCGATATATTATTAACATTTTGTGACCTTAGTATTACAAGTTCTCCCTGGTTGAAGAGCTGTTTAGAGATATGGGACATCAAAGGTTTGACGTTCTAGCTAGCCAAACCCTTAGATTTAAAACTTACATTTTATTGTTACTGTAAACTTAAATTATCCAAATTGACAGTTTTACATTTTTGTCTCAATGCAGATAGAACTTAATCTCATTAAATAACTAATAAATGGTAACACTATCAGCAGGAAGAGTTTCTGGGCCTATCAAGATATTCACATTCTGATCAAAGATTTTGCGAGAAGATCGGTTTTTAATGTTCCATCATCAGAATTTTTTAAAAGCTCTTAAAATCGGACATTCTTCCTAAACAAGATATCTTATAATGAAACTTTATTGTTGAAGATATACCAATATTGCCATATGTTTACCAGCCACTTCATTTAGGAACACCTGTACACATCCATATTCACACAATTATCTAACAGAGCAGAGCAGTGCTTAGATACAGATACAGATACAATCATGCAAGAGTATCAGTTAAACTTCAAGTCAAACAGCAGAATGTGGAAAAAGGTGATTTAAGTGACTTTGACCATGGCATAGTTGTTGGGACCAGACGGACCATAGGTTGGGTATTTCAGAAACAGCTGAACCACTTGTACATAACGGTTTCTAAGGATGGTGGGGGAAAAAAAACATCCCATGTGTGGCAGTTCTGGTGGAAAAACAAGTTGAAAAGTCAGTGGAGAATGGCCAGACTGGTTTAAGCTGACAGCAAGGCAACTCACCACGCTTTATAACTGTGGAACTAAAAAGTGAGAGGAAAAAAAAAAACGTTCCTTGGTTCCAATTTCCAAACGTTCCTGATCAATTTCAATTTTAAAAGCATGAACTTATGGAACCAACCTGCATTGTGTCAACACTTCAGGCTGATGGTGTAATGCTGTGGCGAATGATTTTTGCCACACGGAGGGCTCCTTCATAACAATCAATGATCCTTTGAAACACAAAAACACGCTCCTAAAGCGTGCTGAACCAATAAGTGGCAATATAACCCTAACTGTAAAGCCATGTTGGCCAATCAGAAGTCTGAAAAATGTTCCTACTTTCTGACATTAAACAGTGGAGATACGCCAACTGGCTTTCTAAATATGTTTACCATGGAAGGAGTTTTCCAGGAGGTCCAAATAATTTTCAGCCATCTTAAACCATTTACGTGTGAACAAAAGGACAAAAAGCATAGAACAAGCTCTGTTTGTAGACATATGGACAAGGCCAGAGTATTGTTGCTCACCATGTGCACTCCTTTACAGCCACCATTCATGCATCTAACAAATGCTACTCCCGGCATGATTATGCACCCTGTGATTGGCCGGAAATTCACAGCATAAAGTGTAGCTGCCAAATCGGCAGAAATAATGTGATGCAATTAACATAACCCAGGATTTAAAAAAAAAAAGATTTCAAACACCTTGTGGAAACCCTGTGACAAAAAAAAATACAAGGTTGTTCTAAGAAAACAAAGTAAGGCCCTACCCACTATTAATACAGGCTTTCTAATAGAGTGGCTGGTGAGTGTACATTAATTGTTTTCTTGGTTAGAGCGAAAATCAACTGTAATGTCACTGCTGATGTACAGTATAATGCATATCTACGATACTGTCCTTCTCCTTTGCTAAAGACATTCTAATTTGCAAGTAAGTACAGTAGATCTATCAGAGTATACAAATACACTACTGGAAAAGTTGGATTATTTAAAAAAATGCATGAAAAACAAGAATCTGTTATTTGTTAATTATTTTGAACTTTTATGTAACTGACAAAAGATTTCCAATGTTTTCACTGACCAACTTTAACGTATTTAGTGACCAGATGTGGCCACTTGTGGAATTTAATTGCACACTTCTACGCACGTTTTCAAAAATGTACTACGCCATCAGTTGAATTTTTGACCATGAGTGCGTGGAATGAAAATGAGTTCTATGAAGACAGTGGAGGGCATGCAGAATGAGGCTTGGAACTGTCTTGCTGAAATAAGCATGAACTTTGTCATACTGATTATAGAATGTGTCTTTCTTAAATCCCCATACACGCCAGTTGTACGTTCAGACATGTGTGAGGGACCTTTGCCACGTGCATTTGATATCCCATATCATGCCAGGTGATGACTTTTGCACCTTTTCACCAATAACAGTCTGGTGGGTTCGTGATATCTTTGGCAGCGAGACCTCGACCTTGACATCCGTCCTTTTTCCCCCGAACCTAGCTGAAACTTGAACTTATCTGACCATAACAAACATTTTCATAGTATTGCAGTCCATGGGAGATAAGCTCAAGCCCCTTGACCCACTCTGTGGCTTTAGTGCTTACAGCAGATGTGTCACTTTCCCCTTTATTGTTGCATTTCTTGATGTAGGAGCAGGCAGTCTATGGGAATTGTGTAACATTCCATAATTGATCATCAGTTTGAGTAAGCCAGTCGATCATCGATTAATAATCGGGTTTAACGGCACAGTTCTCGTTTGAAAGTCGAGGAAATCAATCAGAAACAAATAAAAATTGAGGGGCATATAAGTACATTACCATAGGCCTTGGTAGTTATAAGTGTTCCAACTCTGCACACCTACCATAAAGTTTGTCACCCAGAATACAAGTGCTACTGTATGTAAGAAACTAGGGCCAAATTCCACAACCCTCGTTCTGTGCAAAAGTTCAGCTGAGACTCATATGAAGTCCAATTAAATCTCATGTTATGGTGTGTTTAAAACAAAAGTAACTTATTTTTTTTTAAATGATTTTTTTGCAATTAAAATCAATTGCTATTTTTTCTAACCGACTGCATGAAATGCACAGGAAATCAACTGATGCTCAGCTGATGACCACCCCATAAACAGCGTCAAATGATCACAGGCTCCTAAAGTACTCCCAAGCCCATGTGGCTGTATTGAGCACAAGAGAATATCAGCTTTTCATGCAGTGCCATCTGAGGGTTTGAAGGTCACGATGAGCCATGGCCAATTTGTGATTTAGTGGAAGTTTTATTAAGACGCAATCATGACACCAGATGTAGGAAAAATCATATCAGTTATGAACGGCGATTCGTTTACGTGCTGATTCATGTATCACCACATTGACTCCAAAAAATAGATTTTTAAATGATTTACCCAGATCAGCCAGGGATTTGGCTCTTTTTCATCTTTATCAGCCCTGACTGATCACATTGGATTTAACCGATTCTGTGCGGGAACATCCGAGTGGTGAAACTGAAATGCATTTTTATGGCGTTACATTATCAAAAGTTGCATCGGTTAAAAAGACTCCGATCTGCTTTTTACTCCAAATTCTGCAAGTGAATTAGTCTTGAAACCTGCTCATTAGAAGCCATGCGGAGTCAAGTTAGAAGCAGTGTGGCTGCATGCTCACAATTACTCAACACGAGCTCAAGACTTTAAAGGCCTTTGCGGTAGTAAACCTAATATCATATTGAATGGGCTAGATTTAATTACTCATGTTCAATTCATTTTGTTAAGCTAAGGTATAAAACTTGAGTTATGACAACTTTTGAAAAATATATAATATCAAATTGGCACATTTATGAAATCATTATACTTATATATTAATCAAATTGGCACCTAGGTATCGTGATAACATCGTATTGGGTGATTCCCATCTCTACATGATACCCTCACCTGTTACATGTTAAATTTACATGTTACACCAGTGTATTATAGCTTGAATATCTCAATTTATCTCAAATATCACAAAAGTTCATTCATTCATTTTCTATACCACTTTATCCTTCTATTCAGGGTCGCGGGGGGCCTGGAGCCTATCCCAGGAGGCT
>JAOTQY010000002.1:8009220-8026332 GCA_026413445.1 Dolichallabes microphthalmus
CCACATCATTGCATTCAGTTTTTATTCACAATTTGTTTAGTGTCCCAACTTTTTTGGAATCCGGTTTGTATTTAAATCTAACAAATTGTAAAACTATTCCATCTCTTTAGCTTATATTCAGTCTTAACGGTTAAAAAAAACATCTCAAATATTGTAAACAGGGGTGATAGCTTTCCGGCACCACGCCAGATTTCCGGCGTGCTGTGGGGGAAAAAAAATCAGGTTCGCGGATATTGATCTGTCATTTCTCTAGATCTGAGATGCGCAGGTCAGAGAGCAGGTTTAACGCTCAACGAGTCAAACAATACACATACTAGCCGATGAGCCAATCAGAAGTAGGAAGGGGCGGGCCTTGTGTCTTTGTCAAATAGATTGATATATACTGTAGGGGCCTCCGAGTGGTGCAGTAGGTAAAGATCGCAGGTTCGAAACCCGGGTGATGCTGTTTTCCTCTCACAGCCGGAGGCCCCGAGAGAGCTAAATTGGCCGAGCTCTCTCAGCGGGGAGGGATGAGAGGAATTAGTGCTCCCAGATTTATTGGGGCTCAACGCCATTCGGGGCGCCTGCGAGCTCGCGCACGCGGAGGGAGCGGATAGCGCTGGCCTCGAGTGTGTTACGACGCCCCCAAGCAGTTCGAAAAGATGCGGTCGGCTGACATCACAAGGTTCAGAGGAAACGCATGATAGTCTGCGGCCCTCCAGGCTGAGTGGTAGTGAGTAGCCTTAATGTGGGAGCCCCCTAGTGACGGGAGGGAATTGGACACGACTAGATTGGGGAGAAAATCGGGGGGAAAGAATTGGACAGGACTAAATTTATTTTTTTTAAAAATAGATTGATACAGGTTAAGGCAATGCTCCATGTGCGAAGGTGTTTTTAGCTCCCATATTGGCAACTCAAACCGTAAATCATGGCTTTGTTTATGAATCAGGGGAAGACATTAAAGATATTGATGAAGGCATAAAGAATAAATGGCGCTGGGCTTGGATTGAGGATGTGGGTAGAGACGGAAAGCCCTTTGGAAGCTGGTGTCAAAAGCTCCGGTGCTGTGTCGAAGTTGGTTCCCCCATCAGGATGCATTTTTTTTTAGCCCCACCCCCATGAAAATTTCTTTATATTAAATATGTTTTAAAAAATCCCTTGATAAAATAGCATAAATAAATCATGGGTAGTGTATACCAGTGATTAAATATAAACAATACAACGCATGTACTGACATGTTTACAGCCTACAAGTGACTCAGCCGAGGTTCATCATTCTAAATATGTCCAAGATAGCAAGGGAAACACATCCTGATGGCTAGAGTTCGTCAGGGATTAAAAAACGCTAACAATATCCTTTTTGGCCTTTACTGCGCTCCGTAGAATCTCAGTGGTCCGCGCATAACCCTTCGCGGACGAGCCTTCTCCTAAATGCGCGTTCCCTGTTCCTTTTTCACGAGGGTGGGGCTAAAAAAACGCATCCTGATGGAGGAACCAACTTCGACATAGCACCGGCAACTCGGAGCATGCTATTGCACTGTGTGCGCAAGAAACTGATGTATGGAACTAGCGGGAAAAAAGTGCTGTCACAGCATGAATTAGGCCATGTTCATAAAGCAACAGTCTGAGCACTGCAACACACCTCACGTTATCCAGGGGCAACAGCCACGGCAGATATTCTATTGCGTTAGATTCCTGCCACAATACTGTGCGATGGGTTTGACATTTTGAGAGCAGATAAAGCACTCTATGCGCGTGCAGTGTCTCCACTGAACGCTCAACAGCTCGATTCTGCACGTGCAGCGTCTTCTCTGTTCGCGCAACATGTTCTCCGCGCACGCGCGACTTCTTGATTCTGTGCGCGCTCCACTCTGCCTGTACGCGCGCTCAACTTTGTCCAGTGTTACAAAAAATTGTATAATTGTATAAAAGAAAACAAAGAAAAATATTCACCCATATGCAAAGAAGACTTTAATCATGTTTGTTTACAACTAATAGTTCCACAGCATATCAACAACTTATACACAAACACTCAAACAAACATTTTTAACACTTAGGTTTATAAAATAAAACAAAATAAAAAGCATTCAAAATCTGAATATTCAAGTCATACTTGGCCATTCACTGAAAGAATTCCAGTAGAAAGGCAGAGGAATATCCATATCAACCTTTTTGCTGGTTATCTTTATATATGGCTGCGTATGCTGTGAAGCGTTCTTTGTTAATTCAATTAAATTTTCAACGCTAACTCTAAGGTGGTTCTCTAAGACTGAAATTGATTCACTAATCCCTGAGTTTAGGTTCTCCATGGAGATGCCATTGTAGACCTCCTGGACCTTCAACTGTGCCTTGTCTTTGTACTCAGCTGCATTTGTTTTCGCCAACTGTATCTGCCTTACAATTTCCTGCATTGCTGTTTTTTTGCTGGTCTCAGTGTAAATTCCCTTGAGATGATTCGAAAGCTCATCTAGTTTCTCTGCATTTAAAGAGGTAATAAACTCACCTGCCCTCTGGATACAGAGTTTTACAAAGTCACTTATGTTCTGCAGCAGTTTCTCTAGCTTCAGACCTTCCCACTTCCTCATTGCTTGAATAATCCAATCCTGTGTAGACTTCACAGCAGACTTAAGATTCCTCAAAATATCTTTACCGTTAACAACTACATTTGTAGTGGGAATACTGAAATTTATTTTACTGACAAAACTTTCAATGGTGTCAACTATAGTCTCCATAAGGCTGGTAAATCTACTTGCAGCTCTCTTGACTGCTGCTGAAATAGACCGTCTCAACTTGTAGTACATCTCTTGACCAGTGAGTTTCTCTTCCAACCCTGGCAACTGAAACTTGGTCTCACTCAGGAACTTCATTATAGCATCTAATAGAACCCTGACATTGGACTCATAATGCTGAAGCAGTACTTTGACTTTGGTAGAAACTTTGGAGATCACATCCTGAAAGTTGATCTCTGGGATGCTCTTCATTGTTCTCGTCATAATTTCTTTACTCTGCTGGCTGAGGTGCTCAATTGAGCTCTGAATTGCATCAAATGCCCTTGGGATGTTACTGTAAGCTCTCTCGATACTGTTAGCTACGGCATTCTTAAGTTTCAAAGCAGCACGATTAAAGTCAATGCCAAAATGAGCTTTGTGATATTTGTTGACAAAATCATAAAGAGCCGCTGTCATATCAGGCAGCTTGACCTTAATCCCATTCACCATGTCAAAGAACCCATTAAGATGCCAGCTAGTTTGTAGATTCAGCTTTTTAGAGTTCTTAAGAGTAACCTTGATGCTCAGCAGGTCTGTGTCCTTGTCAGGAGTTGTCTGCATGAACAAAGAAAGACAATATTTTGATTAAAATAATCTTAACACTTTCAACAATCTTAACAAGTTCCCCTGATTTCAACCTTTTAAATTAAGGGCACAGTAACAGCAGGAATGGGGTCAAAATGGAAAAATGTGCATTTATCAAGTTCATACTACTTTCTAGCTATGTCTCAATCCATCTATTATGTTGTCACTAATTTCCTATCACGCAAATGATCATTTGCTCACCACGACCAATGAGAGCAAACCGAGGTATGTCCGATCAGATCGCACTACACTCTTACCAGGCACTTATCACATGCTTACTACATTATCATTGTGTCAGGCTGGTTGGTATAAAGCATCCACAGTGCTTTTTATCACAAAGTGATGGTGTAAAGGATTGGATTGAGTATTTATAATACATTCTTTGAATGCGCTGATAATCTGCTGCATAACCTGTCTGTGGCATGCTTCTGGAATGTCAGTGAAGTCCCCATGAGTCATTGTTAAATGGTCAATCATATCATTAATACATCCCTATTAAGTTCTTCCTGCATATTGCTTCGACTACGTCCTCACCAGGGATTAAAAAAAAAAAAAACCTGTCCAAAAAGTTATCAACTCCTCATTAATACAACACAACACCCTTAACTGTTTCTATAGCGTTCCTTCAAGTTGGATAAGTCCTTATTGCATTCCTCAATTTTTTTGGAAACATGGCTCAGTGTGTGGGAGGGTGTTGGTTAAGGATAAGGTGTAATATAGTAAAACTCTATTACTTGCCATGTAACCCTGAACACATCAACCCAAAATCCAAAGCAGTATATTAATATACAAATGAAGCAAATTCTTACCAACGATCTGGTGAAGAGTTTTGCGTAATACTGAGACGATGACCTCTTAGTTAACTGAAATCCAACGAAGCCATCTGGGTAGGATACTGAAGATGTGATACCATTATTGTGGGAAGCATAGCGAAATTTCACATCAGCGAAGGTTTGGCTTGTTACATCAATGTCCAGTGTGTGTGTTGGGGGCCTGTGAAATAAAATCAGCATTAGCTAATTTGTTTGAAAGTGATTCTGATAATTTTTCAGATTTAACAATAAAGCTTGATGGAAGTAATAATAATTATGCATAGGTACCTTGAGGCAGAAAGCTCCTCACGTTTAATTCTGCATGGAAAAAATAGGCATACAATAAGACATATAATAGTATTACAGAAATATACTAGTACACAATATAAAATCTAATATAAATGTATGAATATGTCCCTCACTCAATTTCCACCAGTACCCAATTTTTTTTTTTACTTTGTGGTCAAAATTCAGTTTAAAAATTTTTTTGAAAAAGCCTCTATTCAGATCTTTACTATTTGTTAAGTGTTCTTGAGAAGAAGAAAAAAAGCTTAAAACGGTAAGCAACAGGAACTGTAGCAGTTCATGAGAGTTGACCAATTAATATGCCAGGCATGCTGCATTTTGCACATACACATATTATTACCTCAGATTCTGATGGAGATCCTGCTTCCAGTTTACCTTTACATCATTATGGGAGAAGGTGCATTTCCCATCCAGACTCATAGCTCCATTATCCAATACGACATTGGCAACAGCTGGATAAAGATTGTACGGAATAATAGAACACATTATTTGGCATTTTCAGTGCATATATGATAATATGTTATTGTTTAAATCAAACAGTCCTTACCTTCCAGGTCATATGCTAGGAAGGTCATGGTGGATGTGCATGAGGATTGCAGTGTGTAAACAAAGCCTGGGTCCTTGTTCTCTGCTTTTGCAGTCCATGTATTGTTGTAAATTGGAGAGGAAACTTTCACAGAAGTGGAGAGGGCACCAAACGATGGTATAAATACACTGATAGGTATGTTAAGTGAAATCTCTGGGATCTCAATTTTCTGTTCTGGGATTGTTATAGCTGGCATCTCAAAGTTGCATATTACTTTAATGGGGTCATCCAGACTAAATGTGTAGTAACCAATGTTGAACGATTTCGGCAGGGTGAATGGTGAGATTGTGATTTCATATTGAGGCACCTTCAAAAGCAGGAAAGTCACTTTGTCCCTCATGTATTTTGTGTTGATTTCAAAGCTGGGAACTTTAACTTTTGGCAGTCCGGGCAAAGTTATATCAAAAGAATCCATGCTGATAGAATCTGGAATTTTCAGGTTTTGTAGATCTAAGGTAAAGGATGGCACTTGAAGAGTTGTAAGCGGCATGACAAAAGTTGGAACAGTGATGACAGGTGGGATAGAAACAGAATCAAGCATGTCAACATTTTCAAATCTCTGATCCACTTCTCGTATCATCTCTGGAATTTGCTTCATCCAGTTGGGTATAGTTAATGTTGTTTTTGGAATATTGAAAACAATTCCATTTTCGAATATTTTTGCAGGCAGTGAAAATAGTGTTCCATCCATACTCTTGGTATATACCAAGTGAGTAGCAACATTAAGGAATTGCAGTTGGTCAGGGCTGGTAGCCTCATCAAACTTCATCACATCCCATACATTTTTCTGATAGATAGGCAGTTTGACAGACTTTAAAAATGCAAGATAACCTTCAACAGATTCTGCAATCTCCATGCGTATCTCAGATTCATCGTTGGACAGCATGATGTCACTGGAATGTTTAATTGTTCCTAATTGTTCCTTGCTACTACAGCTTAACTTCTGTTTATTTGAGGTGATAGTTAGCTCCACATTCTCCATTATATTTGCAAGACCAAGATTAGATGGCTGTGATATATCAATATTTAGACTAGCAGACATGGTTGTCAGTGGAACAAACTCAAGAGTTCCCTTTGCAGTGTGCTTTCCATTAGTTGAGAAAGAAGCAATATTCACCTCATTATTATTTGTATAATTGACTGTGGCATAAATGCGTCTAAGAGAAGCCTCAAGTTCAAGGTTCTCGGCCATATCCACATTCCAGATTTTAGCCTTTTGGTAATCAAAATCAGAGATTAATCCTGTTTTTATAGTGAAACGTAGACCATTGGAATTTAGATATATTATTCCATTATTGTTCAAAGATTCTGTAAAATGCCCCTTTTCCATCAGCGTTCCATCTGCCTTTGCCCTCAAAGAACTCTCCACAGAGAAATAGGATGAGAGTGCGTCAAGCTCAAGATTATGTTGCATGTTTCCTTTTCCTTCAGTTTTTAATGCTGGTAGAGTGTAAGTGTACTCAACCTTCACGTTTGAGGCAAGATTAGGCTTGGTCTTGGTATTTCCACGAAGTTGCTGATTCAAATCCATTGTAAAAACAGGCAGGTTGATTTTCATAACATTTGCAAGGGAAGTCTCTATACTCCTCTTGGTGAAACTGACACTACTGTCATGGGTATATGCTGCATTTTTGTGCTCTAGTGACAGAGTTGTAGCCACTTTCAGACACCTTTTCCTAGTGATGCTGGTTGTACCATCAAGTTTACCCTTAAGGAACTCGAACACAGAGGTAGAAGATGCTCCCACTTTGACCACAATGTCAGACTGGTTGTAGAGGCCGCCGTTAGAATTTACAGTAATCACTGGTGACTTGAATGAGAAGTCATAGGTCACATTTCCTAGAGCAGGTATCATGATGTGGTTCTGAATATCTGGTAAGGTGAAAGTAGGTAGCGTCAGCTCCCTGAGAGTCTCAGGCACATACAAGACAGGCAGTTCTAGAGATGGAAGTACTAGGGTATAGGAGGGCACTGAAAAACTCATCATAGGGACTTTAAAACTAGGTGTGCTCACTTCTTTAGGGATGAAATAGCTGGCTGCAGGCAGTTCAGCTCTAAAGGCAGATACTTCAATATTAAACAAAGGTACAGTGTATCCAGGAACAGTAAAATACCTTGGGGGCTGTTTGGAAGTGTCAATATTGAATTTTTCAAATTGAGTCCTGGCTTGGTTATAAGAAGATGTTAAGGCATCAAAGATTTTGTCACGTCCAAGTTCAAAGTATACAGCCAAGATGTGAGCATTTCCATTAATATATTCGTAGACAGGTTTAAGATCCAGGTTAATAGTGTGTTTGTCCATGTTTTTCTGATACTGCAGATTAAAATCAATATCAAATGATTGACGAGGTGTGCTCAGTAGCTTTTTTAGGCCCAAATCCTCCCACAAAGAAAAGTCTTTGATTTTGGGTGTGGTAGTTTCAAGCCATGGTAATGTCATCTCTGGAATAGTTAGTGGGAGAGTCAAAAACTCAAGATTAGCCTCACCATCCACTGATATATAGATTCCTGCATCTTTTTCACCATTATCTAAAGTGAGGTTGTGGTTATATTTGTACTGGTTAAATCGAATTAGACCCACCCAACCCAAATGTTGTTTTTCAGAATTCAAAATCATATTATAGTCTTGCTGGAGATCAAGCTTTCCAGTAAGTTTAAGGGGCAAGACTATTTTAGAATTTCCTTTATTTTTGCAGTCAACTGTGATCTCAAATGGCTGGGCCAAAAATGCACAAGAATTTGACAGGGTTCCACTAACTTTTCCAGTCAGTTCTGCATTGTGTGATGCTGTTAGTTCAATTCTGAGACCCTCCATTTGGGCTTTCCCTGTCAATTTCATTACACTTGTCTTCATGAAGGGAGTCTCTGTCTCAGCACTGACATCAATGATAATATGACTCAGGATGACAGATTCAGCCTTGACTGATTGTTTTGCTTTCAGTATTTTGCTGTTTGTCTCACCATCAAAGGTTAGCTTTGCAGTACCTACATTGACACCAAGTTCCAGATTGCTTTTATGGATACCTTCATCAGCATAGTCCTTGATTGACCATTTTCCACTTCCTACATTTCTGCAAGTCACAGAGATGGTTCCAGATTCAAACTGAGCCTCTGCCTTTTTCGTAAACCTGGCCTGGTTTGAGATTTGCATAGTGGGGATGTTTAGGTCATGGTTGTAGGTTGTGTCAATATTGACTGATATTCCATTCTTTAGGACAATTCCTACATTGTGTTTTAAGTCAGCCTCATATATTTGAGTTGTAGCCTTAACATCTGTCTTCGCTGTTGCCTCTGCTGATGGGCCACTAAAAATAAGTGAACCTTCATGACTGATAGTAAAAGCCACGTGGTGGGCTTTTATGGTCTCACTGATCACCATTTTCTTCATGTCAGGGGCTTTAATTTGAAGCATTGCATCCAAAGAGTAACCAAGGACTTCTAGAGTTGACTTAACCTTTGATGTAAGAGTAGCTTTGAACTGTGGCTCTAAGATTGTAGTTGTTGTATTCTCAATTGCTGCCACTGTCATTACTGTGTAGTGTGGGGAATTTAACCGGAATTCTCCATACAGCTTTCCAAAAGCAGGAATGCACGGTTCTAGTGTAATATGAGGCAGCTTGACTTCAGGAATAGGCAACATGGTGATTTCAAAATTTTCCATATTCAATTTTGGTATATGAATTTCTGGAAACTTGAGCTCCACAAGTTTGATCTCTTGGAAACTAAAGTCAGGCAGGTAATACCAATAAAGTGCTTTTATGTCACCAAATGTGGCTTCGGGATCCAGCTCTGGAATTTCAACTGTTTTGATTTGATCAATAAACTCAATTATCTTCTGTTTAATTTCTTCAAAGGTAATGGAGATAGGTGACACATACATGAAATCCAGAACTTTGAATTCAGGTATTGCAATGTCAGATGGAATATTAATATCTTGAAGCCTGGTCAGATTTATTTCAAAAGCAGGAACATGAAGTGTAGTAAATGGAATTGTAAAATCCGGTATTTCAATTACAGCATTTTTGAAAAAACTGAGAACTTCTTCCATAGCTTGTTGAATCTGGGTAAGAATGTCTTGCTCACCAGATACCTTGCGTATAATCGCAATTAAATCATGCAATTTTGATGAGATGTAGGCAAGCATATTGTTGTAGGATTCACTTGCTCTTCCCAAGTAAACACGGATTTCACCTCTGATGTCCATGTCCTGGATTCTCTGTCTCATATCTTCAAGGGTGTCCTGGATCTTCAGTTTAATATCCCTGTAAGCTGTTCTGTCTATTACACTCTTAATCATCCTGTAAAGCTCAGATACCTTAGTGTTTTTTAGTTGCTCCAAATACTTAACAGTAGAAGCATGCATCTGTCTTAGAAAGTCCCTGGATGCCTCTATTTTTTGTGGGATTTCATAGAGCATTATTTGTTCATTAATGTAATTGATTACTTTTCTGACATTCTCATTGGCTTTGTCAACAAATTCATTATAATCAAAAGTCTTGAGATTCTTAATAATCATTTGAATATAATTATTTAACTCATCAATGTTTTGCTTAATATCAAGTAATTTCAGTTCACGCTCAAAAGCATGAAGTAGTTCAATGATCTTGTCTGAAAAGTATTCAAATGGAATAGATTTGAAATTGTCTACCACGGCCTGAACAGTCTTGTGGATTTTGTACTGCTGGATAAGAATGGTTGCTTGTTCTAATAATATTTCCATCTTCTTTTCAATTTCATATCTCTGAAACAGCTCACCAATTTTTGAGTAAGCATAATTGATTTTTTCCAAGATTTCATATTCCTCAATCCAGTTGACAATGACATCCTTGATAGACTCTAACACTTTTTCAATGTCTTCAGCTGGGATGTGATCAGAAAGCTGATTAACATACTGCCCCAGATCAAATGAGCTTATATAGTTGATAAAATCCTGAACAAACATTGTAATGTCAAATGATTCTATTGCTTGCCTTAGTTCCGTTAGTGTTATTAGAAGTTTTGCTCTAATATCATACTTGGCATCAAGCGTCCTCAGCCAGGTCATGCTGCTGTCCTGCAACTTTTGAAGATCAATCTGACTGATTACATCTTCAAAAGCATTTATGACTTTAAGTATTGTACTAGTAATGCCATATTTTTCATCAAAGGTTTTGAGTTCATTGCCAGCTTGTTCCAGAATTTTTGTCCATGATCCATTTTCAATAACATTTTTTATGTGGGCCTTAATGTCTCTTATTTTGGTAGCAAAACCAATTAAGGTTTTTTCTAAAGCAAGCTTTAGCTTCTCCATAGAGTCTTCTAAATCATCCAAGGTAATAGCATAGTCTTGTGCTAAGGAAATCACCTTATTCTTAGCCATGTTTAATTTGTTCTGTAAATCAAGTTCTTCCATGTAGTATCGAACATTTTGTGGAGCTTTTTCCAAGTTCTCTCTGAACTGTCTGACTAAATCATTGATATCCAAACCATTGAGGTACTGCTGAAGGGACTCAAGAATATTTACCATTGTGGTTTTCATTTTTTCAAAGGCAACAGGAAGGCTCTCAATCAAGGGCAAATCAATGATGTGACAGTTACTGTTTTTATCATACTTAAGGAAACCAGAGATGCCGAATTCTTGCATTTCCAAAGAATTGTCACTTGAACCACCAGATAAGAGATTTGTGTGGAGCACACTCGAGAGCTGAATTCCCATATCTGCTTCCTTGTTGTAAATACTGACATCTTGGTTGTATGCATTGTTATTTAACTTAGACTTGAATATCCACAGAATGGACTGCTCATTGGGCATCAACAAGCCATCAAACTTGTTTTCAATGTGAGTTTCTGCTGATTTCCCATTTGGCAACATATGTGTAGATGAGGCTCTCCAGTCATGGGACTTAGCAATTGCAAAAGGTTCGCCTTTTAAGAGGAACTTGCTATAGAATTGTCCTGTGTGCTTACCATACCAATTTACTGAACCCTCAATATTCAAAATGCTATCAACAGTAAGGCTGAATGGCACTGCCATTGTACGGATGACATTCTCAAGCCGCAAAGCTTTGGAATTTAAAAGGGTCTCACTTTTAAAAATAGAGGACAATCCAGCAAATTCCATTTCAATGTTCTGGCTGATCTTGGATTCCAAAACTTTTCCAGTTGAGTCACATTTTACTGAACCACTCAAATCGGAAAAAACGATTCCACAAGTGGTCTTTATGGTATCCTCCTTATATTTTCCAGTAATGCTGCCAGTTCCTTCTAACTTAAATGGCTCCAACTTCAGAGACCCATCGTTGCTGAATGTGATGTCAAACATCTCAACTTTATTGTTCGTGAGCACAGATGTAACAAAAGGCTTCATGTTAACATTAATATCATGGTTGTACAATGCACCATCACAAATGAAACTGTCTGTTTTGGAGCGGAATGCCAGGGTCCATAGTGTTACAGTCAGTGTATGAGTGCTTTCAGTCTTCATCTTCTGTAAGTTGCCTGTCATAGTATTGGAGACACTCAGGCCCTGCTCATTCAGGGCCAAATTCATTGTGTTTCTTGCATCGCCCCCAAAAGCATTGCCTTTAAAAATGCTGTTTAAGTTAACTTCAGTCTTAGAGATCTTGCCCTTTACACTGAACTCAGCTGTACTGTCTGGACCTAATGCTTTAGTCATAAGAGACAGGGAGGCACCATCAGTTGCATCAACACCAGCATTTAAGACATTCTCAAATGTCATTGAACTACACTGTAAGGTTGTTGTACAACTTGTAGCCAAGCCATTCCCTCCAAAAGTCAGTGTACCTTTGTGTGTTCCATGACTATTTTCCATGTTTAGGGAACCATCCAAGTTCACTTCAAGTCCTTTGTCATTCAGAGAGCCCATGAGCACGGCGTAGGCTCGATTTGCTGCATCGTAAGCCTGGGTCTCAAATTTTAAGTTGGTTTCTTCATTTGTCATACGCAGGTCAGCCTTAATCTGCAGTGCTTTGTTAAGTGCTGTCACTGTAGCATCTGATTTTAAAGACAGCTGGCCATCTTTGTACTTCACTTCAGCTACATGCTTCAGAACATCCCCATGTGCACTTGTTTTGGACAGAATGG
Organism: Dolichallabes microphthalmus; assembly: GCA_026413445.1. Lineage (NCBI taxonomy): Eukaryota > Metazoa > Chordata > Actinopteri > Siluriformes > Clariidae > Dolichallabes > Dolichallabes microphthalmus. The sequence continues at coordinate 8,021,339 of JAOTQY010000002.1, forward strand.
ATAACTCTTCATTGTGATATTCTATCTTGGTAACAGTTTGGCCCTGGGTAAATGAAGAGTTAAATCTCAAAACATACTCTGCTGTTTTTTTATCTTTAAGGAGATCAATGTTGTAGGATTCGGACAGTGCAGTGCTGGCATACAGGGGTCCTATTTGGAAGAGTCCTTCCAAATTTCCAACTGCAGTGAGCTCATACGCTGTTGCAGAAGCCTGAGTAGAATAATGCAAAGAAGTTTCTAATCCAAATGGGCTTTTTGCTTCTAGCTTATAAGTTGCCATGGATTTGGAAGCAGTTATGCTTTCAAAGAAACTAAAGCTAGCATCAAGGAAACTGTGGTTCAAGGACCCATTTGCAAGTATCTTAAAGCTGTCATCAACTGTTCCAGAAACTAGAGCTGTACCTTGATGAAAAAAAAGAACATTTTAATAGACATTACATTTTTAATAATAAGCAATTGCTGATAATATATTTATCAACTGATAAAAATTGTTTTATAAATTATGCTAATGGAAGCATTAAGTATGTTTTCAGAACTTCTAAATGTATATTATATATAAAATACCTTCAATTTTATGTGAAAGAAGTGTCACAGGACTGTTGGCTATAACTTTGTATTTAGCAATGAAGCTGGGAACGTCTTCTGTGTAATTTCCCCCTTGGATTGAACCTTCCCAGTCGAAGAAGTTGCTATTTATTTTAGCAGAAATCTCTCCCATGCCAATCAAGGGCAATGAGTAGTCTAAGCTCTCAGGCACTGTGAAGGAAGGGATTCTATACTTAGTTTCAGGTAAATCAAGCCCAAGCCATGGCACGTTGACAGATGGGAGTGTTAACACAGAGGGAATGTTTAACTCTGCAGAGGACATTCCAGAGAGAGGAAGAGGCAGCGAGAAGAACATTTTGCCATTGTTGAACTGGTACCGGAAGAGTGCATCACTAAAAGGAACAAAACAATGAGTTTTTGTTATGATGATGTTAATGTTCATTTAACATTTGTTAAATGTTTTAACTAAAAATTTAAATGATAAATCACTCACGAATTTAAATACAAATTCTCTGGTAGAGAGGGCAGAGTGAATTCCGGGATATATCTCTTGCTTCTTAGATTTTTTATATATGGAATATCTTGTCCGAATTTGTCAAGCCAAATGTTACCTGCCTAAAGACACACACACACACACACACACACACACAAAATGTTACGATCTAACAAGAATATAAATGAAAAATATTAAATGTCGTAACAGTAATATAATCAATATTATATGTTTTTTTATCGTTTCTGCAAAATCATTTTTCACATAAAATCATATAATCACATAGTAAAAAAATTATCATTAAAATGATCAAGCACTGTTAAAATTACACAAGAACAAGAATCACACATGCCTGTTCTACAAAGTATAAAAGCCTAAAATAAATACAATTATTTTTTATAACACTTACCTCTATAACTTTTGAAACAATATGTCGAAGTTTCATATCAGTCTTGGCCACCTTTTTATCAAGGATGTCATCAATCAATAACTGTAATTGGCTGCGGGTGTTTTCAATGTCTGGGATAAGTTTTGTAACCTCAGAGTTCATGTCTGATTTCATTTCCAGCTCAATCTTGTTCTCATCTGTGAAACACAGTGTAGCATAGACAGTGCATAAAGAAAATACATCCTTTATTTTTTATGTTATAAACAGAAAAACAATATGCATTAATAATACCATATCTAAGAATGGCTTTCTGCAACGTTGAAGCCTGTGGGATGTTAAAAGCCGTTTCAAGTTGTAAAACAAGGCCATTCAATTTCTTTAGACTGGCTGTGGCAGAAGCATCCAACTGTAGGGCAGGTACTGACATCTCTAGTTCTAGCATTCCATCTGACATAGACTCCAGTCTGCACAAAGACAGAAAAATTCAAACATCATGAAATGTAACTCGAACATATTATAACAATTAAAATTTTACTAATGAAAATATAAATTTTTAATCAAGATTATTCATATTCATATTATTCATCAGCTGAACCTATTACAATCAGACATAAAGCAAATACATTCATTTTAAGGTCGTATAATATATGGCAAAAGAAAGTGGAATTATTTTGTATTAGTGCGATTTGAAATGATAGTAGCTTACACCGTACCTGGCACGTCCAACCAAGGACAGTTGTAGATTCTTTTTGTTGCTTACATCAATTGTAATACCATGCATCTTTTTTCCTTTGCCAGTGTTATCCAAGAGTGCCAGCTTAATACCCGCCTCAACATCAAAGTCTGGTATTTGAAGCTCACTGGTAAAGATTTTCTTGTTACGGTTATATTTCAAAGTAGCAGTAGCCACTGTAGGTGTGGTGCCTAAAAAGGAACAAGTTTTTAGGCATTATTTTGGTATAGAAAGAAAATGAACTGCTTATCCCATCTCTGATGTTTCAAGAGTTGTGAACCTAACAAAACACCCAATCCAAATCATAACAGTTTAATAATGTAGATGTGCAATGAAACAATGAATATTTGGTAAAACATCTTGATGACTTACCGTCAGCCTTCAGAGAAGCAACCAGTGTGTCAACCTTATGGCGACCTTCCTTGCCCTCCTTCAAGACATCATAAGAGAAAGTTGCACTGTATTCTGTTACATCCCCAGTGGGCTGAAGCTCTATTGCAAACCTGAGAGAAAATGGTTTTTCAAAGAAACTGTAAAAGTCTGTAAAATTTTTATTCATAGACTGTGATCAATTAAAAAATATATTTTAAATCAATATCAAAATACAATTTTTTATGGTGGTGGTAATTCTTCCACACAAAAGCACTGATCAAGTGAAGATCAACACATGCATTACTGAAGAATCTTGCAGTTGTTAGTTTTGCATAAGGATCATGGTTTTAAAACAAGTTTGTACTTGAGTGTAGTGTTTTATCAATCATCATTGTTGTGAGGTCTATATGATTTAATTTTACCCCGTACTGTATGTTAGAAACAGCACCTCATTGTCATAGATTTTCTTCATTAAAAATGCAAAGAAATGTTTATTTAAAATCACTGAAATAATCATATCTATCATATCTTGAGGAATTATATGAAACACCAGAGATTTTATGAACAATGCAGTAATATCAACTGCAATAATTATGTTAGTATTATTTCAATGTGAAATTATATTTGCAGTCAACAATAAAAGACACTGTCGCATTCAGAATGTTGAGTATTCTGAATCCCCTCCCCAACTAAATTTCAGATCTGAGACACTGTGAATGCAGAACACAAAATGAATATACAGTACAAAGTGTGTGATGTTGACTTACCTGCTTTCTCCAGTTAGGGGGAAATATGGGGAATCGGCAGAGTTGGCATTATAGTAGCGAAGTACAGTGCAGTACGTCATTCCAGGGAAGATGGGGATGCATTGTGTGGAGTCAGTTTTATCTTCTTCATTAGGAGACACTTTGTTGGCCGTTGTGGAAGTGATTGAAAAGAGCTCATTGCTGTTTTTAGAGAACATCTTGTAAGTTTATAAATTCAATATTGTTCACTGTTTGGAATATTGTTCAAGTTATATCTTATACTATCAGGCTCATGTTTCTTAGTCATAAATGTCCATCACAGATAGCAAAAAGGCCATTATGTTGTTTAGAATAGGTGTGGCATGTGCATTCTGTACATCTGTATAGATGGCCATCCTTACTGTAGTTCTAGAAAACCATCTTACACGGATTGACTTTTCCTAGACCTATTCCACTTTCTCTCTTACTTTTCCAATTACAGTAAAACAGTTTATAGTATGATATATTTATCTACAGAAATGTGTGCTTTCTTATTACACCATAAATCATACGAAGAGCATGTTGTTAGGAGAGCAACTGCTACTGTTATAAATATGGATTTTAAATATGACTTTTGTCGTACCTGATGCTTAGGAGATCGGTGTTCTCCTTGGTCACAGGGAAGGAAAACTTGACTTGGTTGGGCCTCAATGTTATTTCCGAGTCCAGGCTACTCTCATGGTACATATTTGTGTGCATTCTAATACCAGCATCAATAAATTCTGGGAAATAGACACCCATCTGGGTAACAAACTCCACTCCCATTGATGGCTTGAATGCGAGTTGACGCTGTTGACAATGATAAAAAATATATAAAATTACATGACAGCTCCAGTTTGTATGCATGCGCATATTTATCCAGCATTCCCAAACATCTAAGTAAAAGAATACCCAAATATACACCAATCTGCCATAGTATTACAATACAAAATATTACAGTTTTTCTGTAATATTCTAAAATATTCTGCAGTTTTTTCATCTTTGAGTAGATCATTGTTGTAGGATTTGGACAATGCAGTGTTGCCATACAGGGGTTCTATTCCACTCCACAGGGAATCTGGGGGATGTGCTCTGGTGTCTGGCACTAGGAGGTTGACAGTGGATCCTTTGGATGTTGTGGGGTGGGGCGTCCGTGGATTAAACTTGTTTGTCTGCCAAATTCCAAGGATGGTCATTCAGATTGGGATTTAGGGACTTTGGAGGCCTTGGTCTCTTTGAGTGCAGGTTACGATGCATTTGGACTTCTGGTGCCGTTCTATTGTGACCAGCATTGACTTTTTTGGAGGGAAATTGTGCAGAATTAGTTTTTCTGTGGGTTTGGACCAGACGGGTTGGCCTTTGACATGGGCGAGTCTTGGGTACCCATGATCCTGCCAACAGTTGACTGGTACAGTATATAATAATGTTAATGTGTTAATGTTTTGTGAAGTTAACGTTATGGCTGATAGTAACTGACAAGTGTTGTTATTATATAGACAGTAAACTTAACCCCATAAAGTAATTGCAAATGTATATTCTTAACACTTTAACTTCTTAACTACAAAATACTACAAACTGGATTCCAAAAAAGTTGGATCACGGGCATCCAGTAAGGTTTTACGCCCTTGACCCTTACGCACAGAGATTGTTCCAGATTCTCTGAATCTTCGAATGATATTATGCACAGTTGATGATGAT
>JAOTQY010000002.1:8081061-8092252 GCA_026413445.1 Dolichallabes microphthalmus
GGGGGGGGGGGAATCAAGTCAATTCTCAAATAGGAAATTACACAAAGATAAATAAGATATTTGGGTATTTCTGTAAGTGCACCTACTATACTATACTGTACTTATTTCTTTTAATCTTATGCAACATTTATTTCAGTCCAGACATAAATTTCTTTCCAAGATCTTGTTTTGTCAGACTGCTGTATAAAGCTTTCTCCGGCACATTTCAAAGATTTTTGGGATTAAGGTCTGGATTCTGTGGTGGCCAATCCATGTGTGAAAATTATGTCTTATGCTCCACGAACTGCCCTTTTATAATTTGATAATTCCTGACATTGTTATCTTGGAATATACCCATGCCATTAGGGAAGAAAAAATCCACTGATAAACAAATCTGGTCATTTAGTACATTCATGTAGTCATATAATTTTGGGGACAGCATTTTTTGGGCACATAATGTTGCCGAACCTTCAGTTCCAGACCAACTGAAGCAACCACAGATCATAACACTGCCCCCAAGGCACTTGGCATGAAGGGTGCATCGCTTCATTCGCCTCACTTCTTACACCAGAATAGTCTCACAGATCAGTGGATTTCTTAAGGCTGCACAGCTGTTTAGTACCAATCCCTTGAATTTTCTTTGCATTGTGACTTTCTGACATCGTTGTTTAAGAAATGAGAAGCTACTCACTGCATTAGCTAGGGTTCCATAACTTGTTGCCACAAAAACATATTAATCACTGCAGTGATTATCCAAAGAAAGGCTCTTTACTATCTGCTTAGTTAAATCCAGGTGGTTACTTTTTTTTTGCGGCCAGACAGTGTATTAAGATCTGTTGTCACCAGTAAGTGCATTCATCAGAAGGTACCCAAAAATGTGCAATTATATTTTATCAATTCAAATATTATGCACATTACTGCCACCGTTTGCTGATTTGTTATTGTGTCTTAGATTTGTTTTAGTGGTTTTGAATATGGGTTTCATATTTGCTATATTATTTTTTTGATTATTATTATTTTATTAATGTTCTTTGATTTGCTCTTTAAATTTGTTGGGTTTTGCATTCCATACTGTTTTGCATACAGTTTAACGAATTGTATTTTTGGTATTTTTGATCCTGTTGTGTATTTTGTTCATTTGTTTTGCACTTCAAAGTTTCCGTACTACACAGTACCTCCAAAGTAACATTAATACAAATGTAAAACTTTTTTCCACTATGGACCAGTAAAAGCAATATATTTGTTTTAACCTAAGCAGTCTGAGTATGCACCATTTTATGATATTGAGCACCTGTATTCTTTTCTTACTAGTAAAGTACAGAAGATTAATAGTACTTGGTTAGATTATACCTTTCTTTTTTTGTTTAAGAAAAAAAGATTCTAAAGCATTTTTTGAACATGTGCCCATTCAAAAACATTCTTTATAAACTGAAAATAGTTGGACAAAATAGAAATTAGCATTTGAAATGTAGTGCAAATCTACATTGCTGAATTCACTCATTCTAAATACATCCAAAACATCTTATTTAATCTGATCATGCTTACACATCTCCATATACTGTACATTCTTCAACGACTTTGCTTCAACAATTATTTGTGCTCTCATGTCACCTTAAACCCTCTCAAACATACTTCCATTTTGACCCAACACTCTTTAGCTTGTAACCACGACGATGTGTTGGTAGCATGTGCTGTTAAGATATATCCACTTGCCAATAACAAGCCATTAACGAAACCTCTCTCCTTCCATCTAAATCTCTCCCTCATATGATTTAAAAATTAAACATTGATTTGTCCTGCTTTTCATAACCTGCAGAAACAGAAAGCATGGAAATATGAGTAATTCTCAGGTAAGATTCAGTGAACCGATGAAATTTTCTTGTGAAACTCAAAAGGCATTTTATAGAAAGAATTGAAACTACAGTGGTAGAATCCCTCCACTTTCCCATCTCTCTCTCTCTCTTTGGCTACAGCGGGCCGGTACAAGCGTGTGCAGCAAGCAAGAAATTAGTGCTCTCTAGTCGCATGGATGTACAACCATTTCTCTTTGGTTGTTAGTTGATGAAAAGGATCTCCAGGATGGTTAAAAGTGTTTTGGTCTAAGTGCTGCCCTGAGTGCACCCTGTTCCACTGGAGGACAGTGACACAGGGAAAGGAATGTTGTAGCAGTCTACTGACTCGGTCTGCTCCCCTTCCCGCTCACATATCGCAGTCATGGGCCCACTAGGGATGCGACTGCGGGAGTTATAACGGCTGCTAGCAGCACAAGGTGGAGTACTGCAGCGCCCGTATTTGGAGTGTGTTAGTGAGGGTGAAAGACGAGGCAAAGCACCCTCCGTACGTGCCCACTCCTCAGATGCTCTCCTGCTTCTTTCTGGGGAGGTGCATTGAGTTGAAAAGGGAGAAGAGGCCTCTGTGTTGGATCTCTGTAGCCGAGGGTCAGTGGATTTTAACATCTCCATAGCAGACATTCGGAAGCCAGGCTCTGAGCGGCTGCCTTTCTTCAGGAGCAGGGCTTTGAAGCTGTCATTGCTGGTGGTGGAACGGCGAATTCTTCGCTGGATGGAGCTGCTCTGACGGTGCATCCAAGACATTTTGGGGCTGGAACTTGTGGGCGTGTTGGGCAGTGAGGAAAGGGAAGCAAGAGAACGTTCTTCCTCAGTCTCACAACGACCCAGAACCTTCCTCTTTGACCTGTGATATAATAAAAAAACTGCAACTTTACAGCTTATAAAGGTCTTCCTTGATAAAACCGACAGCCCTTAACTACCTAAAGAGCCCATGAAGGAGTATTTAAAAAAAAGGTATATACCATGTTTTTACCAATTAAAACTACCTGACAAACATGGACATCTCCCAGAAACTAGTGCTTTTTTTTACATGATAGTCCACACTGAAGAACCAAAAGTCCAAAGGTTGGAGCCAGGACTTTTGGTTCTGCAGTCAGCATTTTTTGGTATAATCTACAGTCCAAACCAGACAGCACAGGGAAACCTCCAGTCAGTAACAGTTATTTGCCAGTCTTAAAATTTAAACCCAGTTAAATGCATAACCTAAAGCTGTTCCCAAATTTAATTTTTTTTACACATTATAAAAACTGGGATACCTGTGGATGGCTGCAAATAGGTCATCAGTAGTGCGTGAACGTGTAGGCGTCATCATTTCCTCAATATCTTCTCCAGTACTGCTAAATGTTGGAGAGGAGCTATCGGTTCCAGAGTCAAACACAGCATCTAGAATATACATCATAAAAACATATGGATTCTGGTTGCCTTTTTACAGTGAAATAAAAGCAACATGGCAAAACCAAAGCTGAGGCTAAGTCTGAGTAATATACAGAATAGTCTAAAAAATTAAAGACTGCATTACCGTAAACATTTTTAGCTTCTATACCTACAGTATTCACATTATGCCATTATAAAGAGATCCTTACCCTAAGCCTTAACCTAACATTTGTGGTTAGTTATGATCACATTACTAAAGCACAATAGAAGTTTACATGGACCCATTCAAGAATCTCACCATTTTCATCATTTTCTTCCTCTTTGAAGATGACCGATCCTGAGCTGCTACTTAAACTATCATCTGTAATGCCCTTATCATCGCTTAGCATGAGGTCTTTATCAGACAATCCAAGATCTGTATCACACAATCCAAAGTCTTGGTCACTGAGAGTCAGACCAGTGAGTTGAGTATCAGTCAGACTGTCTGAAGAGACATCACTGCTGAGCGAGTGTCTTCTTGGACTCACAGGAGTAGAATTCTGAGAATCACTTTCAACTTCAAACTCTAGTTGTAGTGAAATCTCATGCTCATTAACAGCATCAGTCAGAGATGAACTTTTTAGAGTCTCGGCCGTCAAAGACATTGCTCTGTCAGTAACTTCAAGATCCTCAAGACCATTCAAAGCAGATTGGTGCAAGATGTGTGGCAGAACCAGAGTGTAATTGGACTTTTTCGGTGATATTGGAGATCTCTGTTCTGGCTGTGCACCCTTAGGTGTACATGGAGTAACTCTGGACTGTAAAGCATTGGCAGAAGTTTTGTTTAGAGATCCTGTGTCAGGTGAAAAATCTAGAATGTTCTCATTAGAATAGGTATTCATGTCTAGTTCATGAGAAACAGAAGCTGGATTAGAGACCAAAATGGTATGTGCGGACTCATTCAAAGGAAAATCTGATGTATGCATACCATTCTGAAGTGGCTTTACAGAGTCAACTATAATAACATTTTTGACAAGCTCTTTTTGTACAGGTTTGTCTGCTCTAGTTCCTGGCTCCTTGTCATGCTCTTGGTTTTCTGGACCACACACTGTTGTAATGATATCTGTGAAAATGTTTTCCAAATTAATAAGCTTTATTGGACGAAGTTGTATCCTCTGAAGAGCGTGGGCAGTGATTACTGGCCTCTCATGTATTGCAGGTTTGTCTGTTTGCTTAGTGTTTAGTTCTTTTCCATTTTCCATTGTATCCAATGATGAGGAAGAATTTGTTGCTTTTAACATTGGTGCTGGTTGTACAACTGTCCCAAGTAAAGGTGAGGTAAGAGATTCAGCGTGAACACTTGATGAAAGATGAAGTAGAAGAGGTGGTGGGAGTGATGGAGGACTTATTTTATTTTCAATCAACATCAGAGAAGATGAGCCTTCTGATATTTGAGATGGAGAACCAGGAGAAAAGCTTATGGCTATCTTACATTCTTCTGTTTTTATGGATGTCACTGGGGGAGAACTTTGCCTTTCCTCAGAATTAGGGCTTGTAGCCAGTGGAGATGGTACTGGTGTGATTGGAGAGACATTTGATGTAACAAAACTGGGAATAGGGCTAGTTGAACTAGACTGAAGCCTGACCAAGCCAGCCAATGTCTTAGGCAGAGGTGGGGGTGTTGGAAGGCTTTTGACAGAGTCTGATGTGTTTGAGGACCTGAGTGTAGAATATGAGGAAACAGAGGATCGCAGTGAGGACTTTCTCTCTGGGACCTTTGGTTTGGGCCTTCCTGATGGTGTTTTGGCTCTCAGAAGTGATATTACTGGGGTACCTGCAGTAGGGGTAATGGACTGACTTGAATAACCACTAGATGGTGAAGTCATAAGTTGAACTTTGTCTGGCGATGCAGGCATATTGGTATTTATGCCAGTTGTGATGCAGGCAGTTAATGGAATTCCATACCTGTCCGAGCCTCTTGAATCCTCACTGGTAAGCACAGGCCTCATAATTTGAGGGGATGCCTCATGTTCTGAGCAAGATTGGGGAAAATCCATTTGAAAGTCCCATGACTCAGTGTATTCTGAGTGCTGACTGCTGCTGTCACTGTGTGTGGGTGTGGTTAGACACATGGCAGCTGGTGCTGACATTCCACTGCTTGCTACACTAACTGAGCTCTGGCTTCTGGGACCCAGTACCCACGGGTCTTCTAATTCACTGAAGGGAATCTGGCTGGAGTATGAAACGCTATGGCTTTTCAGCGGTTCATGGAGACAAGAGATCAGTTGATCATTAAGGAGCTTCTTGTTGTGGTGGTGTGGTTTTCGCTGTGGTTTGCAATGCAATGAGTCAGACCTTTTGGGAGGGAGTGGGGGCTTTTTGGCTTTCCGCAGAGAAATGCTGCGGGTTAGAGATTGATTACTGTGCAGGCTTGCACGGTCATCATGACTGTGGTGCTCTTTGCATTCATAAAAATTCTGTCTTGCATTATGTGCTATGTTGATGCAACTATGACTGTATGATTTACAATTTGGTGCTGAATTCATAGAGTTATAGCATAACTTAGTATCAATAGAAACCAATGAGATGGAGTCTGTCATTTTGGTTGAATGGTCAAGACAAACATTACCAATTGGGGAAGAACAGCTTGAGGTACATTGGTCAAGTGGAACAGATTTATACATCCAGTGGTCAGTGGTTAGTGTGCTGCAGCTATGAATGCTGCTCTCCGACATATCAGAGTCTTCATAGACACCAGTGGGACTGCAGTCCCTTCCATTAAGTGTACTACATTGTGACTCGGTCTCTGTAGCTATGCGGAGGGAGGCTGCGGAGTGGCAGGAGGAGGAGCTAGGAGAACAAGAGGTACCACTACTGCTAAAAGGGTGTTCTGAGGGGCAGGATGGCATAGGATGTAGTGGGCTTTCATCTGTGTCAAAGCTTTGTGATGAGCGGGCTGAACAAAGGTTTCTGGCATTCTGCAAAACAACGCCAGCATTCAAGGAGCATGTGCTTCTATTGTGACTGGAAACCATGCAGCCTGAAATTGCATTATGACATTTATTCTGAATGTCATGAAATGTATCAGACATGGCACTAACTGATGTGTTTTTTCTTAAATCAGACATGTGTTGCCCAGAGTCTGGGTTGGAATGCTGCATGGTAACCTGGTAGGGTAAGGAACTTGTGGAGCCAGTGATGGTCAAGTATGTCGAACTGTTGCAATTGGCCTCAAGATTATGAAGACAAATTCGAGCACCCTGACGAGGCAGACTGTGAAAACTTTGGTCACTTGCAGTGAGTTGACCAGGACAAATAGCACCATTGCCCTCACTCATGGTGGAGATGCTACCAGAAGATGAGAGAGACAAGTTTGCCATTTGAGTAGCAATGCCATGGCTTCGCTGTGAACGGATTCTTCGCATCGAGGGAGGTACAATCTTCACATCATCGGTTTGGCATCCAGAGTCGCGGGTGACTAAATGCTTGAGAGATGAGTTCATGCTCCCTACATGACCAAGGGTGGAGTATTGACCTGTCATGTATATGGACTGAGAACTGATGCCAGTTTGTTCATTGCTTGCTGTATGAAGAGTAGAAAAGACATGTCAAATTAGTTAGTGTCAAAATCTTTACTGTCTACAGTAAAATAAACCAATGCTAGGTTTAAACATGAAGTTTAAGATATCTGTTTCTGTGTATATGACAGATGTTATGTCCAAGCATACTGCCTTTTCAGAAGGGTTGATTTTTGGGCAGCAAGCTGATTTCAAATTGGATTACAAAAAATGGACAGTAGAACAATTATGTTTAATAGTGAAAGTCAAAGCATTTCCATTCACACAATTCAACAGGGACATACAATAAAAAAATATTTATATTCCGACATAATATGAAACTTCTAATAGACACAATTTTAGACGTGATGAATAGTTTCTTTACACTTAAAGTACAGTCAGATTGTTGGTTAGATTCAAACATACCAGATTAAAAGAACATCAAAAACATTGACAATGACAGAGGAACCGTACTACAGAGTTCACGAATGCCCCATAGAACACATCGGTTCATGATAAAAAATATAATAATCCACCTAAAATTTGTCCCTGTTCATAAACTCCTCATCAGAACATGACTGCCATCCCAAGCTGCCGCTATCAGCTGAACAAAGGCATGTGTGCGTCATGCAGCTTAAGTTTTGCTCAGCCTGCAGTCGCAGATCACACACATGATAAAAGTATTTTGTGCAAAGTGAAGTGACGTTCAAGCCTTTCCCGTAAAAGTATCATCCAAACAAAACTGGCAAACACCTTATGGTGCTACACCTTATGAACTCCAGCCTCCAGATAGTTTTTTTGTGAAAACGGCTACCAAGTACAAACCAGAGGTCAAGAAATAAAAAGAGAGAAAACCTCTGAAGGATAACCCAGTAGTATTATGGAAGGGGACTCCTTCCAAACACTAACCTTCTCCCCAAACATCTTCCTCTCCCCCATTCCTTCATATATGCACGTCTCTCTATGAAAGGCGCATTAACAGTACATGTACTGTAAAACGATGTAAAATGAAGTGTGTGCTCTCATGTACAGTTTTTAAAAATATATATATTTAGTGCAGTATTATTTGTGTATAATTAAGGTCTTTCATACTTTGTTTTATATTTTCAACAAAATAAATCAAAAGTTAAATATTGTTCATAGTAATGGGGAATGAAATAATTCTATTTGCATGTATATGAAAAAAATGAATCACGACCAAATCGGGTTACGAACAGAACTTAGGAATGAATTACATTCATGAACCGAGGTTCCACTGCAGATGTTAATACTTTTTTGGTCCACCTCTATCTGTTTATTGCTTGTTAATCTCAGGAAAGAAAACTTACAGTACTTACAGTACAGCATGGATGTTAACCAAAAAAGAGACAAAAAAGAATCATCACAAGAATTTATGAAATTGTCATACCCAATTCTCTTTTGATGTTGTCTGGAACACCTGTTATTGTCTTCCTTCGTTTCACCCTTTTTGACCTCCGTATTATAGTGTCAGTGTTAATTATGGTACGGTGAAAACTTGCTTGCCGGTCAAAGTTTTCCCCTGTTACACAGCGGCAAAAGTGGGCAGGTTAAAGTAAGTTATACCTGAAAATTCCTTTTCATCGTTACTGCACCCAAAGGCATGGCAAATATTCCAAGGTTAAAAAAGGCTAACAACAAAAACATTTTCTTTACAGTATAGGATGACTATAAACTTTTATAATCAGGAATAAAATCATGATTAGAGGCTAGGAAAAATGTATGAAAACAGCATTTAAATACTGTACCTGTGATGTTGATGGGGACAATGTCAGTGCTCACAGACTGTGCTTGCTGCCTCATCTTCTCCTCTGGTGTTGGTAACGGCAGACATTTACTCCAGCTGTTATGCTGGGGTATATCACAGATGTTATCCAGCAGAGGGGTCTGTGGCCGGAAGGAGCATACTAGCTTCTCTTCTTCAGCTGATGTTTCTGATGACTGAACACAACACATACATTCATACTTGAGGTTCATATAACTTAGTGTCTGCTGACCGAGTCTGGTTCCAGAAAAGGAAATTGAATTATACTTGGCCATTTTCTATATTTGCCCAATCATAAGGCTAAACAAAGAAAACAATCCCTAGCCACCTCTTAAACTCTGTTTGGTGGGAGACCAAATTGTGAATGATATATTTCTCAGTCCAGAAAGCTCTGGCATAAGACTCTAAATTATTTATGTTAATTTGATCTCAGGGTTTCGATGGTTGCTACACACTGAGACTTCACACTGGTTGTAAGGGAAACAAAATGAACCAATGAAAATATAACCTTATATTAATATGCTGTCATCAATTTTGTATGTTTTTAGAGTTCACTTATATTGCGACAAACTAATTATATTCTTCCAAAAATACAGTACAGTCAATTGTGAAACATTCTGGGGAAAAAAAACTTTTTGATTAATTCCAATAAAATTTTACACTAAAATATAAGAAATCCTAACTTTATTTTAAAAGTGCATTTTTTGTAACAAAACCATGAGTAAGGATTATCTGCTCCCCTGCATTTAAATCCTTGCGCCATCTTCCTTTGCTAAAACAACTGCATGGAGTCTTGTCCTGTAAAGAGGTTCAAATGTCTCAAATGTCTAAGACACTCCTCAAAAAAACAATCTCTGCACATCTTTTCTGTGCTGTCAGTTCAGAAGTTATAGGTTAATCTATAGTTATAGTCTGTGATTAATTGCAATTTTAAAATCCTTAGATTTACTGGTATACACTGGTTAGAGGTAACAGGTTATGCAGTTTTATAATTTGTTAAACATTAACAATTGTTAAAGTCTCGAATGGGATCAGCAAGGCATCCCGTGGCTGGGTAGTATGGCATGTGGCAACCCACCGACGGTGTATTTTGAACTCCAGTTCAACAGTTCCAGTAGAATCTAAATAAATGCAAGTGCTTACATTTTTGTTTAGATACAGTAACTTTTAATAATCTTTAGGCACATTTTGCAAATTACTATTATTATTTTGTTAGAATTGAGGTGGTGTCTAGCTGTAAATTTGGAGCATTGGTTACCCAAAAATGCTACCATCTTCTACAAATCTGGAAATTATTTTTTAGTTTCTAAGCATCTTCCTCACAGTGCATGGAGGCAAAACTGACTTGCCTTATGTTTTAAATGTTAATTACTGCCCTAATAAAATTCTGGGTAATTTTCAAGTATACAGTAGCTATGTCATACTGATACGGGTATTTTAGTTTGTTTAATTAAATGTACTTCAATTAAATGTTGTATTTATTCAATATTTTTAGATACCCACAGAGACAGTTTTTTACCCATTTATTATATTATATTATATAAACAATTTAACCCATATTTAACCAGGGTGTCCTATATACTGTACATGATGTGACTGTAAACAGTGAACAGGTCTTTGATATCAATGTATACTCACACTCTGATGTGAAGGCCATTCAGAGAATATACACATAACACACAGGGAAGCATTAATAATGTAAAAAAAAAACTATCTTTTTCAAAGACAAAAGTTAAACACTATTGAATGATAGTGTTTAACTTTCATTTCAGTACCTGCGTAATTTCTACACAGGTACTGAATGCTAGACTAGGGCAAGGAAGAAGGTCTACTGTACCCTTTCTCAGGCATGAGAAAAACACAGCACTACCAGATCCTAGTGACAACAACAACTGTACCTTTTTTCTGCCAGGTTTCAAGTGACAGCAGAAAGAGAGGCAAGACTCTGGCAAACAGTCTAGTATTCTAGACTTCTTGATGGGAGGAAAGCAAATTTGACAAATGAAATTTGACAAAAAGTAAATATATTAATAAATGTAAATATGGATTACAATCTTAAATATGACTTTATAGCCTAAATGGATTTTAGCGAGGTTTGCAATCACTAATATAACTGTAATATGACTGTCAATAGCAAAGTTTCACTAGAGGGCAGTGCAGATCTATGTTTAAGGCTTCATAGGACTGAAATTCATGTACATGAAATATAAACAGATTAATTGCCAAAAAAAGTGCTTAATACAGCCTGAAAAGATTTAAACTAAAAAAGGGAATATCATGTGCAGGCCAAAAATATGAAAGCAAGTGAGTTCCTAGGCAAGCTCACTCGCTCATTTACTCATTGTCTATAGCTTTACCCTGTATACAGGGTCACGGGCGGCCTGGAGCCTATCCAACGAGACTTAAGGCACAAGGCGGGGTACACCCAGGATGGGGTGCCAATCCATCGCAGGGCACAGGCACATACAGTACACATCCTCATTCACACACTACATGCAATTTGGAAATGCCAATTAGCCTAATCTGCATGTCTTTGGACTGTGGGAGGAAACCAGAGGAAACCCACCAAGCACAGATAGAACATGCAGACAGAGGCAGGAATCGAACCCAGACGGGAATCAAAACCAGACTGGGAGGTGCAAGGTGACACATACTAACCACCAAGCCAC
>JAOTQY010000002.1:8182865-8192978 GCA_026413445.1 Dolichallabes microphthalmus
GGCACCCTGTCCAGGGTGTACCCTGCCTTGTGCCCTAAGCCTCCTGGGATAGGCTCCAGGCACCCCGCGACCCTGAATAGAAGGATAAAGCGGTATAGAAAATGAATGAATGAATGAAGTATACATTGTTTGACTGTGACCATACCTAACTGCCATCTCTCCTTCTCTTCTCCTCTCTCCTCTTCTCTCTCTTCACCTCTCTCTCTCCCCCTCTCTCTTTCCCTCTACCTGTCTCTCTGTCGAGCTATGACTTCCCTGTTGAGTTTGGTTCCTCTCAAGGTTTCTTCCTATTACCATCTCAAGTTTTTCCTTGTCGCTGTCGTCCTCGGCTTGCTCATCAGGGACAATCTTATCATTTTGTTTCATACACATTCACATCTCATACAAACTTAAATAAGTCTTTTGATTGTGTAAAGCTGATTTTCACCAATCACCTCACCGTCAACAACCCTGAGTGATCAATGAGAATGGGGAAGACAGCATCTAAACATACCAGTTCACCAGTGGTAGGGGCAGTGGTAGCTCAGAGGCTTAAGGCACTGAGTTACTGATCGGAAGATCGGCGGTTCGATCCCCAGCTCCACCAGGTTGCCACTGTTGGATCCTTGAGCAAGGCCCTTAACCCTAACTGCTCCAGGGGGGGGCTGTATCATGGCTGACCCTGTGGTCTGACCCCAGGTACGCTGGGATATGCGAAGAAGGAATTTCACTGTGCTGTAATGTATATGTGACAAATAAAGGCTTAACTTAAAACCATAATACTCTATGTCCAAGGAAAATCTATTTACAAAAAGGCTTGGCTAAATAAATAGGTTTTTAGCCTAGACTTAAACACTAAGACTGTGTCCCGAACACTATTCCAGACTATTCCATAACTTTGGGGCTTTGTAAGGAAATGCTCTGTCCCCTGCTCGAGTTTTCATGATATGTGGTACTGACAAGCAGCCTGCGTCCTTTGATCGAAGTAGATGTGGCGGATCGTAAGACACTAGCAGTTCACTCAGATACTGCAGCGTGAGACCATTTAATGCTTCATACCGTACATCAACAGTAGTATTTTAAAATTATGAGAAATTTCACAGGGAGCCAATGCAGTGTGGATAGGTGTGATGTGCTCATATCTTCTGGTTCTAGTGAGGACTCTCGCTGCTGCATTCTGGACTAGCTGAAGCTTGTGTACACACCTAGTTAAACAACCAGACAGTAAGGCGTTACAATAGTCCAACCTAGAGGTGATAAAAGCATGAACTCGTTATTCTGCATTGTTTAGTGACAATATATTTCTTAACTTGGCAATACTTATGAGGTGAAAGTATGCTATCCTGGTAATATTATCTACATGTGCTTCAAATGAAAGGCTGGGATCTATAATCACACCGAGGTCTTTCACTGTTGCACTTGATGGAAAAGAAAGGCCATCTAAAGATACATTGTGATCAGAAAGCTTGCTTCTAGCTGCCTGTGGTCCTATGACTAGAACTTCTGTCTTATCAGGATTAAGCAGAAGGAAGTTAATTAACATCCAATCTCTTATGTCTTGCACACATTGCTTAACTTTAGTAAGCTGGTTTTTCTCATCTGGTTTTGCTCAGACGTCTGTGTGTCATCAGCCTAACAATGAATAGTTAATAGTCCTAAGTTAATGAATAAGATTCTCATCTTCTCAGAAAGGATAATTGTACAGTATATGACAGTAGAAAATTTATAGTGGGCAAATTGAAGAAAATAATTTAAGATGCATCTGATTACCTGATATTACTGTACATGTTGTTTTATTCTTGTCATTTGAAATATTTTCCCTCAAAAAACTGGAATTTATAGCCCCCCAAATAAAATTATACAAAGACACTCCTTCAAGTACAACCTTTATAAAATCTCTTACCCCGGTGTAATCATACCATTCTGTTGGTTCCTCCATCTCTGTCTCTGCCGTCTCTTCTCTCATTGTGGCTGCGGGCCACAGATTGAGTGACAGTAGCAGCAGCTCCGGTACATCTGGGGTGTGATTGGAGCTGGGAGTTGAGCAGAGGATGTGTCACAGACAGCACCGCATCACAGGAGCCCACTCTTTTACACCTGACACAGCATCCATATTCATGGCCATGGACAGCATCCTTGGCCAGACACTCGCTGCAGCCTGCGCTCAACACTTTACAGATAAAGGCAGGCTGTTACAGAAGAGATAGGCTCTCAATATGGCTGCTTCTCTGTGATAATTCTAATGCGGTGGAAAGAAACACTGGATAAGGAGCCATGTGTCTGTGATGAAAATGGGCCTGGACAGCTCGGAATTTACCTCAGACTTGCATGGTGCATAGTATAATGTCTGGAAGGTTAATGCCTTTTATAGTAAACTTTGTCACTTTTACTAAAATGTCAGACTATGCACTTTTCAAACTTGTATACCTATTTCATATTTGCATACACCTTGCAAGTGCTTGTTATCAAAGAACTTTAGTCACATCGTGCTCCTAATTTGAGGCCTCGTGACATAATTTATAAATTATGCCTTGTTCAACATCTTTGTTTCTGTGATTCTTGTAGGATTAGGGCAATGTTTTAGTCTATGACACCAAGTTATGGTAACATTAACATTGCAGATACTTGGTAATGTAACATTACAGATTGGTTAATGCTGAATTCCATGTAACACTCCACACATATATTCAGTGTAAGGTGCTGATAAGTTAGAAAAAACAGAATGTTACAAGTAATCAGTAGCAGATAGTTAGCTCAGATATTTTTTGTCATCAGAAACACCAGTAAGGCTTCTATTTGCAGAAGGATTTCGAATCCTGACTTGAATTGCGAGTTGTAATCCAACAGTCCAATGACTATCCATGGCCAAGAGTCCAAAATAACAAAACTGACACTGCTTCATGCATGAGATTGATGGAGTTACTCTTTCACTTGTCAATCAGAACTACATTAGCCAATCATGGAAGTCCGTGAGATCCTGTATGTGACAGCGTTAATGCTTTTCTCCAACTGTGTTCAGCTGCTCTGTGATGTTGTTGGCATGTAGTTTGAAAAGATGTGGTGACTGGCTTCACAGTGTCTCACCCTCTCTAGTTGGTCGCTATCATTTGTGAAATGTTGAAAAGCTTCCTAGGGAAAAGAAAATCCTACAGATTCAAGAATGAGAAAATAGATTTGTGAGAGGAAGTCACAGAAACAGTTTTTATTAACTCCTACTTCTTCCATTTTCCTGATATGGTCATGTATAAAGAGTCAGGAACGGAATTAATATTTTACTTCTTTTGTTTTTTTTAGCATAGGTCACAGAGTGGATAAAGTGGATCTGCTAATACTCCAGTTGAAATAACCCTCACATCATTGTACCTTAGTTGTCACTGCTTGTCCCAGTTCAGTGTCTATATAAATGAACTACTGCAGAACCATACCCCGATATGGCCTGATCTGTATTCAGTTTCTACAGTGCAGCTTTTATTACTGTGGCAACAAAAATGACCTTTTTGGCTCTATAAAATGTTGGTCTATACTTGTCACGATTTAACCTAAATATCACAGGATAAAGCTGCAATTTGCAAAGTCTTTAAAATGTATCTACACAAAGAAGCTTGCAGTTAGCTATTAACAGCTAACCTACCCATTATTAGTTCTTGAAAATAGACAAGCCATTAAAGATAACACTATCTAAGTATGTTTCATCTTATTATTTTAGGATTTACTAGGATTCACATGATAAAATTGGCAAGAAAACAGTCATATTCATACAAAAGAAATTAGCTTTGTTGCTCGGTTTTTAGTTTAAACAGTGTTCTGTGCAGTCTGTAACAATCTATTCAAGTTCCTGATGTCTTTATTAAAATTTTGTCCTTGTTTACTTCCAATATTCACGTCTAGCTAGAGGATATTAGATAGATTAATGGCAAGAAAAAACGTGGTCAGTACAGTATGTAACAGGATCTGTGTTTTTATGTGACTTTTCCCTTGATATTCACATAAAAACACAAATCCTGTTACATACAGACCACGTACTAACCTTAAAGTTACTTTAATAAATGGCATCATTCACAACTTCGGAATGTAGTTGAGTCACCCACTTTAAAATTGTCCAGGGTCCCAAAAGCAGTCCCATGTGAAATATACACATGTAATAGGCCTATACAGCATTGAAGGGAACAGTAAATACAGTAAAAGAATACGATTTACTGAATACTAAAACTTGGTGTTTCTCTTAAAACAGGGCTTATCTTTTTTTTTTTTTTTTTTAGTACTCACCTCACAACACAAGTTTGTGATATCTGATCAAGATATCTTGATTTGCTAAATTTGTTAACAAATAAAATCAAAAAGGCAACTACTGAACTCAGCTTCTTCTTCTTCTTTTTTTTTTGCATGTACACTCCATACAGACCCGTGTGACTGTCAAAATTACCCAATGTCAATTTTATGTAATTGGACATCTTTAAAGTACACCTTGTTGGTGTTTTAAAACAATATTGACATCAATCTGGTCAAATGTACAGGAAGCAAAAATAGATTTTACATTTGTTTGTCATACATTAAACTAGCTTTTTTTGAGTATGAGAGGATGCTGAGTGGAAAGATGTTTCTTGTTAGAGCATGATTAACCAGTGACAGCTCGATTCCAGTTTATTTTGTCGGAAATAAACTCTAGGGGGAAAAAAAATGGAATTGAATTGAATTGACTGCACAGATGGCATGAATCTAAAACAGTGGTGTCCAATCAAAAATGCTGTACAGCATAACAAGTACATTTCTGATTTTACCAACCTTCTCCTTTGAAGCATGTTTGGCCAAAGAAAACTATAATCTCATACCTCTATGTGAAACACGCATGGCTAACAAGCCTTATGAAGAAAGTAAAAGTAGAAGTGAAGCGAGGGCGTACCACATCTGTGCTGACCTTAAAATGGAGAGCTTGGTGCAACATCTGGCTCATCAGCTGGATCCTATGCATCAACGGGCAGAGGGACACACTGGGACAGGATTGGCGGCTGCCATTGACAGCAACAGTTAATTTCCAACATAATCAATTTATGTGCAGCTCCATAATAACCATCTGTGTTCTGCAAAGTAGGCAGAGAATCTGAAGAGCAATGTGGTTCCTCTCAAAAAAGCTCAGGCCAAGAGGAAGACAGGTCCAACTTCGCCATATGGAATTTAAAGCTCGCTGCGTGGGATTAGCGTGGGACTTTTTACAAGTAAGACTAGCAACTAACTATGTTTCACTGTGACTTTTGAATGGTAATTTTTTCCCCCTTCACATGCCACACAATATTAGAAAAAAAATCTTAAGGATAGGAGGTACTTAACAGATACATCTTTGTGATTTTACTATAAAGCTGCATACAGTGCTCAAAATCACCCATGCTCACCTGTATGGCATAGTCCTCTTACAAGGTTATGTGTAATGGCAACTAGTGACACTAGCACCTTCCTCCAGCAATGGTGTCAAAATTTAACCAGGAACGTGTCACTCGCGCAATTACTGATTCACCTTCCTGAGCCTGCTACATGTGCCACTGTCATGATGCAATGCAAAGAGCTGCTCTCACCCAGACATTTCCTGCTTATGCTGTACACTACAGGGCATTAAAACTGAATCACACTTATGACCTATAACCTCAACGAATGCCATTAGAACAGAGAACATAACATGGCAACAGCCAGCATCTTGGCATGCTTCGACCTTTACCACATATTCAAGGTGGAAAGATTCCAAGTACCCAAAGCTTTGGCTAGAAACTGGTATGTGATTAAAATGCACAGTTACCATGGGCTTTCAGCCAAAAAGAATATGAGTATTCCTTGCCTTTCAGCTTCATGCACCCATATTGTGAGGTTTCACTTATTTAACCCTTAATGTAAATTCACTGCAGAATGAATTTTCTTTATTACAGCATCAAAAACTTTATCTAGTTGCTTTTTCAACTCACCCGTATAGTGTAGGCAAATATAGGTTATAAAGTTCAGACTCTATCTCCAATCTAAAGAACATAGATTTTGAATGTCCTATATGTAGAATGGACCACAACAGATCACTGGGTGCCCTTGCAAAAGCTGCGAATACACTTTCCCATTTCACCTAATTGACATGCGAAGAATCCCGGCAGCTGGGAGACTCTCGGAGAGCCCCAACACAACCCCGGCCACCTGGACATAATAGTCATCAGCTGTCACCATCACCACCACGCTTTGTCAGGACTGCATTACAATACCTCCTCCCTCCTTTTTTTTCACAAAGACTGCCACTGTGGTCTGTCTCCTTTTAGATGTGATAAGAAAAGATATAAAAGATAAAACATCATATTTGCAAGACACACATGCTCATTGTTCTTTTCATGTATAGAGGTGCTGTAAAAGAACTTACATTCATTCTATTATATGCCATGTTTATTGTTTGCTTCTAGGGGAGAGAAATTATTATTAATCTTTTATTCTGATGAGCCCCTTCAGAGAACATGAAATATATTCTTGGCCAGTAGGGTTTTAGTTGAATGCAAGCATAAGCATTATTCAGCTTCGCCATTCTGAACAGATAAAAATACATAGGCATAGTCTCCATAGGCATGTTTTCTTAAACTGGATAATGTTCTTTACATAATATAATAAGTAATATATATGCAATATTTCAGACAAGTACTCAGAAACTAACAATAGATGATCAAATGCAACCTATGTACACAAAACATGTCTATTCATATAGGGAAGTCACTACCGGATTATAAAGTGTTCGCTCATTTGCCTTTGAATCCAGATTTTTTATTTATTTTTTTGTATTTATACACTGGACAGTTTAATAGGAATGAGGCGTGTTTGTTGATGCTAACCAACGCTGGTTCGAGTATTTTAGAAACAGCTGATGTCCCTGGATTTTTCTCTCTAGAGTTTAACAGAATGGCATCCAGTGACCGGCAGTTCTAGGATGGAAATGCCATGAGGATGATAAAGGTCAGAGGAAAAATATTCAGTTTGGTTCAAGCTGACAGAAAATGTGGTGAACAGAAAAGCATCTCAAAAGACACCACATATTAAAACTTAAACTGGCTTTCAGCAGAAGACAGGAATCTGAAGCTACAATGGGCACAGACTCACCAAATCTAGACACCTGACATTGAGGAAAAGTCCAGGTAATGTTTTTCCAGTGTTCAAATATATATTTGAAAATCTTTGTGCCTAGTGGCATTGTGTTACATGCATAGTACATACTGTCATATTTATTCCATTTTCCGCCCTCATTTACAACCTGACATATTTCTTCTTCATCTTTAATTCAGGAATTATGTCCTCTCTCCCTTTTCCTATCAGAAATCCTTTGATTTCTGTCCTGCTACGCAATTCTTCATGGAACTCTGCAGTTCAAAGAGGTTTCTTTTTTCTTCTGAGGTAAATAGCCTGCCAAGTCTACAAGAGAGACTGCCCTTCGGAGGTTATCTGATTTCAGCCGAGGTTTGATCATCTCCAAATCAGGTCAACCTCAGCAGCACAGAGGGACATAAAAGCCAGTGTCCTGTGATCCCAATAAGCACAACTTTTAACAAGTTTGATCAGTCAGTGGTCTACCTGGGTACTCTAGTGAGGTCATTTTTAGTAGAGCAACCGAGTGCCAAAGCAGTGCAGGGTGCCAAAAAAGTATGCTCAAGGAAAGAAGTTTGCTCAAGTTAGGGTTGCAACTAGGGAATGGTCTTCACAGAAGATATGAGTCTGGGAAAACTGAACAGATTTGGATCTACATGTAAAGAATTGGATTTGGCAAAGAAAGTGAGTCTTGTTTCCGTTGCTTTTTCCTTTTTTAATAGACACATTAGGAGCAAAGCCATTTACAGTTCCAATTAAAAAATATATATATTCACAAAGGACAGAAAAAGCCTTTCAAAGAACTTATTTACTCTATGGCTGGTGCAGGTGATAACAGTTCCACTGAATATCAAATTAATTTAGAATATCCACTACTACTGTACTTTATTTCGGCTGTTCCCATCAAGGGGTCGCCACAACGAACCATTCGATCCGCACACAACTTGGCACAGGTTTTATGACGGATGATTTCTTTCATCCCATTTTTTCTGGGCTTTGGACTGACACTCAGATCCCCAAATCAGCAATCTAAAGCCTTATCATTAGATAATGTAGCAACTAGGCCATGTATTTTGTGCACATTTAACTACTGAAGGCGCACTACTTGAAGATTGGCAGTTCGATCCCCAGCTTCACCAGGTTGCCACTGTTGGGCCCTTGAGCAAGGCCCTTAACCCTATCTGCTCCAGGGGCGCTGTATCATGGCTGACCCTGTGCTGTCAGTTTTAAGGAAATTAAAGGTTGTATATTTATTTATTTATTTGTTATAACGTAATAACCACAGTTACAACATTAGCTGAAGGATAATGGGTTTATGATCTCAAGACATTCTAATTCTCAAACCTAACAGCCTGAGACCCCTTGATGCAAGATAAAGTTAATATATAAAAAGCATTTTGATTGTACTGCAGGTTGCACACTTGCTTTGCTAAATATAGTGCTTAATATAATAATATAGCAACTGTACACAAGTAGATGTGTGCAGAGTGGACGTATCCTGCTGTTGTTTTCAGACAGACATGCAGAAGTGATGTACTTACATATGGACATAATGAGCATGAGCGCATTTAGAGAAAAAAATGTTACATTTGTGTTGCCTGTCCCCTACTGTAGCTTTCAAGCTTGTCCAACTAATCAGTACTGAGTTGCTTAGTATTAGAATAAGATTCATGTGAAATGGCTAACAGGAGTTTCTTCATGTACTATAGACCATTATCAATTTAATTTTCAGATGTAACATTATGCCTAGCAACAGAGGCACTTTTACAGTCAACAAGCTACTTTACAGTAAACTTTCTGCCAAGGAAAGGCTTGTTGTGCTTTTGACAGTATTTTTATATGACACATGTCCTATAACTGAAAGTATACAGCTAAAGGGCATGTGAGCATCTGTTGGTTGAAGCAGTGCTTCGTGGATTATGCATTAGGAGACACCGACAGCTGTGCATCCTGTAGTCCCAAGGTCAAGGTGTTTCAAAGCATCTGAGCACACATTAGGTGGAATAAACTGGTGCTTGATTAAATTCTCACTATTCTGTGTGTTTTGTCAAATACTGTATGTTATTGAGTAGATGATATTTGTGTAACCATCATACTACTGTAAAAAAAAGAAATTATTGATTAAGACATTGTTTTGGATTTTTATTGCAAACATTCAAGACCGGTACTGCTGATGGCCCAGACAAATAACGTGCTACTGGGAAATAGTGGAATGTAGAATTTTAGGGTTTCATAGATGTTTTGTAAAAGTGATTAAATGCTTAATAAAAGCACAGTACATTATATTAAAACAACGCAGTTATGACAGCAGACATTCAACACAGCTGAATATACTCAAAAGAAACTCTTAAAGCCATAAAATAATAATAAAAAACATCCCTCCTTGTTAAGGTTTTTGAGATAGTGACAGACAAACTGATGGCTAAAACATATCGGATAAACAGACATGGCCTTGGCTTAATGAATATAAATGTGTACGTAACTAACATGACAAACAGGATGAAAACTATTCAATTCTATGAAATTTTATTTGTATAGTGCCTTTAACAAAGATCATTGTTACAAAACAGCTTTACAGAATTAAAACATTATGGAAATAAATATATCTAAAAAAGGTCAGGAAAAAAAAATCTAATTATTAAGTTAAATTATCTATTTGACCTTGATTAGCAAGCCAGGGAAAGCTTGCTAATCAGACGGTGGAAGGAAAAACTCTCTGATATGACAATAGGAAGAAACCTTGAGAGGAACTACAGTAGACTTAACAGGGAACTTATCCTCTATTCTCTTCCACACCCCTTCAATAGGAAAGAGTTAATTAGTTCATGTGCTGCTTCCAGTAATATTTCCACATACAGTAAATCTCACAATTATTAAAATTATTGTTATTGAGATAAGGTCTTAAAGAACATTTTAAAAGCACCCACACATAGATAGACACATGTAATGATGGTATGGACAGCCCCAAAACAAACAAAATAATAATAATAATAATAATAATAATAATAATAATAATAATAAAAAAATGAGCAAAAGCAATGGTCC
>JAOTQY010000002.1:8227300-8237904 GCA_026413445.1 Dolichallabes microphthalmus
CCTGTAGAAAATGAACGAAGCACTTTCATTTTCATGTTTCTCGTTTTCTCGTTAGCATTTTTGTTTTGGCGGCGGTCAAGATTTAACCGTATTTGGGTCCGGATGCGGACCGGAGTCCGCCTATTGAGTACCACGGCACTATACCATCATGCCACCTCTGCAACAGTATTTGGCAATAAAATTAAGTCAGAATGACCAGATTATCAAATCAATGAAGTTTTTTCTTCTCTAATAGCATTGGCATATTACAGGACTCAAATTGTGAAAGAGTAGTTCTGGGAGCATGAGGAATCATTTTCACACATGAACTGGCCACCACATTGTGTGCCGCAATCAAAGCTAAAGGTGATTGAATACAATCTTAAGTCTGCAACTTTTTTAGCCAGACATTATTATAGATAAATTGCAACTACCATAACCAATCCACCAGTTCAAAGCAAGGTAATTCCAGTAAAAACTGTGAAGCCATATGTCCTGAATAATCTAAATGTTAAGATAAAGATACAACTTCACCTATCACTGGAGACTCCTTTTACCGTAACAAATACACCCTATACATGTGTAGCATCTACCATGCAGACCACAGTGTTTAAATGATACCATCAGAAAAATGCATTCATACTGTATAGTTAATATAACAAATAAATGAAAATAAAACTGTATATTTCAGCTGGCACTACTGTCCAAGCCATTACACTGCTATTGCAAAAAGTCAGTCGAAATGAAGAATTCCACAACACTGTTGTACAAAAAGTACAGTATGTATCAACATTTACAAATGTTTCATAAAAGCAGTCGCAAGTATTTAAAAAAAAATGCCACTCAACCCACACATGTGCTTCATGAGAGCCATCAAAGATGAACACATCAAAGATGAACAACAGAGACACAGAACGAGTGGTCTCCTGTCTAAACAAGCTTTTGATGAAAGCAGTTTAAAAAACTTTCACATTCAGAAGAACAGGTCAGGGATAAGTGTGTGTATGTGTGTGAGTATGTGTGTGTGAGACACGGCCTATTAAGTTACTGTAACATAAATCTTTACGCAATGTGCTGTGGGTCTGTGTTGGTTGGAATGTTGGTTGTCGAGAGGGGGAGATAGAGGAGATAGTTGTGGCGCCTCTGGAGACGGCCTGCAGACCAAACGGCCCATCCTTATCTCTGGGCACAACAATGGGGTTTTGTGAAGTGTGTTAGGGCAGGACTGTGGAGAGCAGAGGCCTAGACAGGAGTAAAAGGACTGCGCACCACAGAGCCCACCTTGGCTCCCGTCCCTGTGATTCAGCGTGCTAAATGACTCTTGTTATTGTTAGCTAGATGGGACTGGGGGGCAGGGGGATGAAGGCAACTAGAGAAGGGCATCCAAAAACAGAGGGTCCAGGTGAGCAGGGATTTAAAGTCACATTCAGGAACTGCTGTAAATAAAACACTCGTTCTTGGCAGTGCCGTGACAAAGTATATACAGTACATGCCTTACTGACTACAACATTGGCTGTTACTGAATGGACTTGAAACCTGGTTGAATTCTTAAAGGATAATCATTTTTCTTTCACTATTTGTTTACATTTGGTACGCAAAAGCCAAATAAGGGAAATGAAAGCAAATAAGTCGAAGTTGTTGGTGTTCCGTTTTCCTACAGTCAGTTCAGAGATCCAAATGTAGCTGTAAGTGAAACATTGTTAACATACCTGCCAACATCGGGGAATGCTGGTGCAGACGAGGCACCATATATGGGTTCTTGCATCGGTAAAATGTATAAACTTGTAATTCTTTTAATGATTCGCTATTGCACTCAATGAAGCATTAAGCTTGCTTTGAGTGCTCGAGTTTATTTAGTGGATGAGAAAAGGGTAATGCTGTTTTTAGGTTAGCCATGAATCTTTGGTAGAGCTTTTACAGCGGTCATCTTTGGTGGGCTGAAAGTGGTGCCCTGATGCACTCCTCCGTAGGGAGTTAACACACACACACACACACACACACACACACACACACACACCTTTTTTCCACTATATTGACATTCCAAGCCAGTTTTTTTTTAAATATATAAATCATACTTCTTTTTTTGTAAAAAACAAATACTGTAAATACTTATGTACTGTATAAGATTAAAGTATTGTTTATGTGTATTACGCATACTTTTTTTTTCCTCTTTGTGTTTTTCTTGTAATGCCATTTTAATCACTCATTGTCTATACGGCTTTATCCTGTAAGCAGGGATAAGGATACTTTGGGCACAAGGCGGGGGTGTACCCTGGATGGGGTTCCAATCCATCGCAGGCACATACCCACACACACACCACACTATAGGGTAGGCCAAATAGCCTAATCTGCATGTCTTTGTGTCACTTGACTGTGGGAGGAAACCAGAGTACACAGAGGAAACCCAACAAATCATGGAGGGAACATGCAAACTTCATGCACACGGGAATTGAACCCAGGCCCTGGAGGTGCAAGGCTATAGTGCTAACCGCTAAGCCATGCTGCTTACCCCATTTTATTCGCATTGCTAGTAATTACCGTAGAATCACTTATCATGAATAATTATTTACCTTATAAATTTTCAATCTTAATTAATATGCATTAGTTGAGGAACTTTCATCATGTCATTAACTAATCAAGTTGAAAGATTTGCTTTATTCTATTCATAACTCAGCAGAATAGTTTAACACCTTTAACACCTTGAATGTTGAAACAGATGATGGCTGGTGCCAGCTATGTAAACAGCACAGAGCTCTGGGCCTGGTGCAGATACAACCCTGCCCACAGAGTCACAGAGTCTAGACTCCAGATGTGTCCGTACAGGCACACACGTACACATATATAGCCATCGTCCAAGTCAACATCTCTCCTCAAATCTTAGTGGACAATTCAAATCTGTTTTAAAGCTCTCGAGAAGAAATAAAACTGATGGTCCTGAAACTCTTCTAACAGACCGAGACTGAGCAAACATGCGATTTTAACGAGTTGTGAACTAAAAATCCTAGAGAATAATAGCTGGCCAACTGATGTTAACGTTGCATCAAAGAATCCTCATTTATTGTCTTTGAGACTCATCAAATGAAGTCAATTGCATGTCGTTACTTGTCTGTACTTATTATCGGAAAAAAGCAACAAGCACAACGAAGCAGCAGCTCGATCTACTGTATGATTGAAAGCAGACCAAAGTTCTTCTTCGCACATTGCATGGATAAAATCAGCTCTCCGTCAACATTCAGATGGCCCGCTCTTTCTCCGGAGCCTATGAGAACAATGTCATGCCAGCTATTCTTGTAGGTTTGCTAATTGTTTGTCACCCACCAGGTGCCATCTGTCAGGGTCTCTTGGTCCCAGAGCCATGTGCGGAGGCACTGTCATGTGCTCCCACTTCACTGACCCCCATCATGCCACCTCAAACGGTTCTCTCGCTCTCTCTCTCCATCACACTTATTCTTTTAAGCCTCTGTGAGAGAATGGGGCTGCTTTATTGATACTTCACAACCTCTCATCCATGTCTCTTTTTGGGAGCCACCTCAGGATGCCATTTCTTTTTAGTGGAATTCAGTTACAGTGGACTACAAAAGCCAATTGTAACTAATCTAATGTCTGTCAATACATCCATATTTCACAACCTTTTAGGTCTGAATCTAGAAGCCATCATAGAATTACACTAGGGCTTCTTCTTCTTCTTTTTTTTTTTTCTTTTTTTTTTCATTTTCAGTGCGTAAAGCCTCAGGTAAATCTCCAATTTGCTCATCAGTATCATTAATCTAAATAATTTCAACGCTTGTCCTTGATGATAAGATCATCTCTAGTGGGCAAGTGGGTCACCTTCAACTGGGTGTGGGGAAAGGGCTATCTGTCTCAGTATTGTGACAAATGAGAAGGAGCTCTCAGGGATGGTGCTTTAGGGAGCCGTACAGACTGAGCTGCGTGAGCGGTGCAGCAGCGGAACGGGCAGCCGTGGAGTCTCGGGAAATTCTGGGTCACCTTCACTCTAGGAAAAATGCGTGTTTCAATGAATGGGGAAAATTAGCTCATGAGGCAGGGAGGTCTAAGGAAGTACAGCATCAGATTGTGCCTTATTAGAGTGATTGTTGCTTTAGGCAACTTTTGCAACATTAAAACAACTCAAATATTAGACAACTTGTAGTTCAGGTACTGTATAACAAAGTTTTGTTATTATGATTATCATAGCATGGTGAAAATTTATTTACGGCAGATGTACAGTAAACGAACAGGAATTGAAAATATCAGACGTGATTGGACTCAACAATCAAAATGTGAAAAGTACCAAAATATTTCATATACTGTATATCAAACATACAATAAGAAGTGAATGACCATATTTTAAGTGTCTAAAATGGATAATAACCACACACATTTGGATGCATTATGCTGATTGAGCAGTTAGATAATTTTTTTTTTACATTCATGAATTTATTTATTTATTTATTTATTTATTTTCCATTTTAAATTCCCATTAAAAATTACCATCACACTAGAATAGAAAGCTATCTCAGAAACACTGGGTGCAAGATGAGAATACACCTTGTATGCGATGCCTGTCACATATTTGTCCACTCCATCTGTTAGGAAAAAAAGACATATATATATATATATATATATATATACAGTACAGTATATATAAGTCAATCCACCTACCTGCATGTTCCTGAAAGGAAGAATAAAATCGAAGAACCCTGGAAAACCTCAAAACACACAGTACCCTGAGCACAGGATGCCCTGCATCACCACACTGCTCAGTAAATAACCCATAAGTACCTGAGACAGATTAAACGTGTGAAAATTTATAAACCCTGCGATGGATTGGCATCCTGTCTAGGGTGTACCCCGCCTTGTGCCCTAAGTTTCCTGGGATAGGCTCCAGGCCCTCCGCGACCCTGTATATAAGGATAAAGCGGTACAGAAAATGAATGAATGAATGAATGAAAAATTTATAAACTTTTATAAACTTGTCTCATATGCCAGTAAATGAAACACTCCCACAAGCATTTCTATTTATTTTAAAGGCTTAGCACAAGGTCTTTCGATGAGCTGAAAATCACTAGGCATCTGAAACAGGCGATGTATTTCCTCATTAGTATCATTTGCCTATTGCCTAGAAAGTGTGGTCTCCCAAACCGTTGGAATTTCCAAGCCGCATATTTCTCCATCGACTCCGGAGCAGGAGCATCAGCGGCACACACTCCAGCCGAAGTTGACACTTTTTAATAGCACTGTAGTGAATGTTGCTGGAAGCACTTAGTCTCCCTGGAGCGCTGTATTATGATATATAGCCTGTGTGCCATGAGTCATTTCGCTCTCCTCCTTCTATCTGCCGAAATAAGAAACACATTAGCATTGGGAAGAAGGGTTCGCACAACACTGGAATAGTTAGAGGTGGCAAGGCGAGTAAACGCTGCGGGGGTTATTCAGTACGCTGTAGGATGGTGGTTGTAGTGCTTGTGATCTTAAATAAGGAAATTAAAATGGAGGAATCACTTCTGCAGAACAACTGATTCCAGTCATTTACAAGAAAGAAAGTTTTCACTAACACTGATTACATGTGTTGTCATTGTTCAGTTTTTTTTTTCAGTTTGTTTCCTTTCATCATATACATCACATAGTTAACTAGTTTTTAATTGTTTCGACAAAAGACAAACTTCTCCAAAACTTTACAAAGTTTTATGAGGCTGTGGCATCAGTCAGAAAAGCAACATGCTGTTAATGTTCCCTCATTGTTCGCTGGCGGTGATGAATGCTTTTCAGAATGCTTTCATTCTCACCAACAGTTCAACTCTCCTGTAAGATCTGGTACAGATGCTGGCAGATCTGGACAGAACTGCTTATCAACTCCAGATCTGCTATCCAGCATTCCAGTAACACTCCTTTACAAAAACAGTGTTAGAGAGTGCCAGGGAATGCAGGCCAATAGGCACCAGAAATTAATACCAGCTCCGAGGCCCTATAAGGGTCTAAATTCCTGTTTTTTGCATCAGGCTCCAGCTAGGCGCTCTTTATGCCGGTCCACAGCACTGACTGGAAATGATGCTGATGGTTTTGGTCTCTTCATACTTGGACCGAGACAATGGAGTCAGAACCCATTCTGAACATGTCTCTGATGTCGTGTGTCTTTTCCGAGTCTTTGGTACCATCTGAAAGCTCTTAGGATAATCCCCAGCCCCGTGTTTGCAATGAGCTTCGAACAATAATATTTACTTGTAGCGGGATCTTGATAGTTTAACATATAATTATCTTTAGCTTCTTTTTCCAGTACTCAAGTCTATTTTTTCTCTTTAGGAATTATTAACATATGTCCGAAGTTGGATGAGAGCAGCACTTTTGGATGTTGAGCTCCGCAAGCAAAAATAACTACTAGTAAAGTAAAAAGAAATCCACCCTGGCAATTAAATATACAGTATTAAACCTTTAATAGAGCGTTTTATATTTCACAACAAAAAATATGTGTGAAAATGCAAAATAAAAAAATAAAAAATTAATATATAAATACAAAATGCAAAAAAGGCAGGAATGACACGCATCCTATCTAGCTCAGCATTCATCATGGATAGAATGATCTTATGGAAATGATCTTAAATATTCAGAATAAAAGAAATAATAATGTATTATCGGCTGTTGAAAAAAAAAGCCTCTAAAATATGTTGTAGTTGTCATCTGCATGCTACTGGCCATCTACGTGGAATGATGATCGATTTTCACACTGGTAATTACTTTTACACCACAGAAAACAGTTCCAGTTGATTTATGGAGATATAGCACTAGCCTCACAATAGTGAGATTCACACATTAATAGGCAATAATAATGTGAGTCTTTGATCCTGCCAAATGAATGTATTATATTATGTTCTGTTTTGGCTTATATTCACAAGATCAACGATATAAGGTATGTATTCAGGCAAATACGTTTGAAGAACACAGCTGTACAGGTTTGAATTTCTGATATCCATCCAGGTTTGATGTACGACTCGAGATGTCACTGAATATTTATCTACCACATGTTGTAAGGTTTGGTATATACAGTACTGTAGAGTCATTTTCTGTAATATCATCCAAAGAATCTGAAGAACTCTAAGAATATTTATAAAATTCTTTTAAGCCTGCATACAGTATCACGGTGCTAATAAAAAAGTACAGGAAGTTCCTGGAGTTCATGCCATCTGAACAAATTCTGTAAATGCAGCATCATTTTGCCAAGTTTCTCTTTATTTAACCATGCTGCATTTATGACATTAATGAGCACTAGCAACGGTGCAAATTTTGGCTCAGTATTTTTTCCCCGTCCCTTTTCTTTTCTTTTCTTTTTCCCAAACCTCCACCCTCATTACTTAGTAGTACATTATCATAAAATACCCACCAGACTTAAAATGTGACAGCTTTAATATGCTCTACAAGAGTGTTGACCAGGCTCACATTGCAACAGCAATAATTAGGCTAGCAGGTCTCTAGCTCAGGAGACCTAGTTTATTATGTCCCTACAGTGATCAGGGAATAAAAGGAGTATGTACTACAACTTTAAGCGGGATTAAACATAGAACAAATACCATTCAATGGCCATGGTGGCATGGGTTATTCTCCGAGGCTATGAAAGTCCTAAAAGTGTTTGATAAGCAGGCCATTTCATGATGCTGGTGATGGGCAGAGCAAAACAGACCCGTGTCTGTAGCAGTACTCTGCAATGGATCCCGCTACTGTGTGTGGGCTCGTATGGAGTCATATGAGAGGAGGCGCCGCTATCCCTATGCTCGGCGTGTTTGGATAAGGTCGCTCAAACATGTGGAGGAATCAGCGTGAGGCATCACACCTGGAGGAAAAGACAACTAAATCCAGCTCCAGTACCACAGGCCTGACTCCATCGTGTCTAGCCAGCATCTGGAATGGATATCAGCAGAGACATGGCCTCCAACCTCAATCTGCCCCCCCCTGCTCTGGTAATCTGTAAATTTATGAGAGCAAAGAGGATGAGTGGGAGGTGGAGGGGGATAAAAAGGAGATCACACAGGAAAACGTGGCAAGGAAAACCACATATACATCTGCTGGACAGAATCATTTGCTGGAGTTTGTAAGCAATGTGAAACAAATCAAATTCTTGTTTGTTATTCCTAAACTGCAACAAATCATTCCTCCATCACTTTTATTTTCAACTTTAACAAAGATTATTGCAAATGTTAGAGTTTCAGCACCCAAAACCTGCATGTCTGTTCTCCTGTCCTCTCTCAACCCCCTCTGTTTTGTAGCCAAAGTCAGCCATACATTAAGGAGGATAAGACGCAGCTGTAGTCTTCTAATCCCTTTGCCATATCAAACAAATTGAAATGTGACAGAGCATATGAGCTGCATAAAGTAGTCAACTTGTCAACTAACAAAATCGGTAGTTGCTGCTTTGGATGGTGGTTGAATAGGCAGTGCAGCAGAAAAACTAACATTGAGCTAGATACTAAAGAAATACATGAGAATAAAGAAAGCAAGGCACATTTACTTTACTCTTTTGAAAATACAGTACTGTGAAATAGTCTTGAGTCACCCCTCATTTCTTCATATTCAATTAACTTAATTATGGAGATTAAATTCAAGAAATGGGAACAAATGTTTTACTGTGAAAGAATGAAAAGTGTCTAAAGTTACCATTTAAAAAATCGGTTGTTTGTGTAAAACCTCAGCAGCAATCTCATTTCCCCTCTTGTCAGCATTCAGCATCACCAGTATACTAATCACCAGCCTGATCATCATCTGTACCTGTTTCTCACTGGTTCATGTCTTAAGTTTGTTGTTTTTTTATGCTTGAACAATTGGTAGGTCACTACAGTACTGTATGTGGCTTAACAAACAAATACTAATTTTCTATAACTTTTCAGGTACAGGGACTGGACTGGAATGAGAGCCAAAAAAGTCTTTCAGAAAGCCTGAAGAAATGTTCCTTAAGATTACATTAAATATATAATAAAGTCTGGCCTTATAAAAGCAAAATATTGAAATAAGAAGTACTGTGTATTAGGCAAGATGAGTGGCACAGTGGCTTTCTGGAAAGGACTGGTACCTTGCATGTCCAGAGTTGGGGGTTTGAATCTGTTCTGCTCTGTCTGAAGATTCATGTTTTCCCTATCCTTGGTGGGTTTGCTCTGGGTATTCAGTTTTTTTTCCTTTAATCCAAAGAAATGCAATATAGGGTGACTGACATTTTAAAATTGCCAATATGTTTATGACTGGGTGTGTAAGAGAGTGTAGCCTGCCTTGTTCCCCGAGTTCCCTGGGATAGGCTCCAGCCCCCTGCAACCCGACACAGGATTAGCAGTATAGGAGATGAATGGATGGATGAGACATGATGAAAAAATTTTACTGTTAAATTGACATTATATAAGACGACACTGGGAAAAAGCTTATTGCCTTTTAAAGATAAATAAATATAAAAACAAATCCCTGCAGTGTTGCATAGTGAATTCCATCGTGACCAGCATTGTGGGAAAGAGCTCTCTTGGTGCCACAAATTGTTAGCAGTGCATGCCAACTCACACGGGCCAATCCAGACTCATTTTCAGATGTGACTGAGATCATGAACATGGTGGTTTAACTCAAGGGTCAATAATAAAAAGAAGTCGTCTGCTATGGAACATGAGCTTCCATACTGTGTAGCTACGTTTGTCCACACTGTGGCATTTTAAGATTAGTACATTTTTCCACAGATTATGAAAAACTGATTTAGGATCAGGCACATTTATTACACATATTTATTTCTTTTCATTGCTAATTGTGTGGCATGAAGTCATAGACTATTGAAGCCAATGATTGTTCAGGATGACGGCTTGAATGGATGGATGGAGTGCCAAAAAAATAGCACCAAAGTATAATTTGTGCAAACTGACATGATCTTTGCTGGGGTTTGAATAAAGCAGCTTAAAATTGTCATTCTCAACTATTCAAGCTTTTACAGTGGTACCTCGGCGGACGAATTTAATCCGTTCCCGAGGTGAGTACTTAAGGCAAAATTTCATCTTGCGAAATGCATGTGAAATGTACATAGAAAAGAATTTCCCCCAAAATATTACCAATATTTCCAATTTCCAACACTATAATCATATTTTTGCATATACAAACATATAAATGAAGTAAAATGGACTTTAAACCTCACTTAACTTAATTTATGATTCCTATAGGCACCAGTTGCTTTAAAAATGAAACTGAAAGTGACTCCCTTTTCTTCTTGTTACCATCCTCACTAACATTCTAGTACTATGTCTTCACTAAATCCTGCACTAAAAGCAATCTAAAAACTTGCTTCCCTAGGCTTTTCGATTACACAAACAAGTCTTGAACAGCTCCCGGACATACGTGCAACTTAGCTGACATTCGGTTCGACTCGGTTTGTTCCCCCGTATGCTGAAAATACTTCATGTAGCGAGACAAATTTCTTGCAAAATTTCCCTCCTCAAAACTACAATTTGTGAATTTGATTAAAAAATAATAAATAAAAGTCATGGCGGCACGGTGGTGTAGTGGTTAGCACTGTCGCCTTGCACCGCCAGGGTCTGGGTGCGATTCCCGGCCAGGCTCGATTCCTGTCTCTGTGTGCATGGAGTTTGCATGTTCTCCCCGTGCTTGGTGGGTTTCCT
>JAOTQY010000002.1:8301120-8312003 GCA_026413445.1 Dolichallabes microphthalmus
GAAATCAAAAATTTCCATCAGATCAGTGTAGAAACATACTTTGTATCAACGACACAGCAGTTTCACTTTTTTCAGTGCATAAAACATCCTATAGATTTGACAAATTCGTTACATGTCATCAGCAGTGTTTGAGAATGTTCATGCATGTGAATTGGTTAACTCTTTATTTTATTACATGACAAAATAACCACTTTTTTTTTTTAAACAAAGGCTTGGATTTGGGGAAAAACATTGCATGAACACAGTAGGGCATTACAGGTTTAAGGCATTTACAATGTTGAAATCATGACTGCAGCCACATGCCTTGAAGGCTAATTGGTTAGCACTGTCGACTTGACTGCCACCTTCATTCCATATGTTTATATTATTCCATTCCATTCCATAAGTTGACATTTTCCCGCCATGCTTGGTGGGATTCCACTGGGAACACAGGGTCCAAAGACATGTATAGGCTGATAGGCATTTTTAAACTGTTCATATTGTATGATTGATTGTGTGAGTGTGTGAGCTTGGGATAGATTCCCTGTGATAGGTGAGTTCCCTAAGACAGTCCCCCAGTGAACCTACAAATTGTTGGATGAATGAATACAGCTACCTATCTGCATTTTAGTATGTGTAATAGCCTGACTACATTACTCTTAATATGCCAC
This sequence comes from Dolichallabes microphthalmus, assembly GCA_026413445.1. NCBI lineage: Eukaryota > Metazoa > Chordata > Actinopteri > Siluriformes > Clariidae > Dolichallabes > Dolichallabes microphthalmus. Next base: position 8,301,771 of record JAOTQY010000002.1, read on the forward strand.
TGATGAGCACTTCTGCTGCTGACCTCATATTCTTTAACCCAAAACTTTAACACTTAAAAAGTTCTACCTATGTAGATCAGGCAGAAATACTAGTGTGAATGCAACAAACCCATGTGTAGTCTCCTGTCCTTCTGCCCAGAAACTCTACAATAAAGGTAAACACTATATTAGAATGTCAAAACTTTTTTCAACCAAAATACCACATTTCTCATTTTCTCCATGCACCTGCACTACTTGTTCCACAATAGCTGTACTGTAAGTAGCACAACATTTAGCTGGAAAAATAAATAAATAAGGATAAACAGCAGCTTGCCCAACACGTTTTTTCCCTCATCCTCCGCAGTACATGCAGGAGTAATGAGGGGCTACCTGTAATTACATCCAGCTGCTGTCTTCCCTGACGAACGCTAATTGCCAGTAATGATTTTGGAGTGCTGTAAAAAAAAATGCAGACTGGGAACTGGAACAGTGGTGGGAGCCCTCTTACCACAGAGGGAACACTGTTAATCTCTGCCGCTGACTTATGGAGAAACCTGCGCTCACCTGTTTGCCATCATTTTACGAGATGATAACGAGTTTATTGGTGTCATAAGATTCAGGTGCAATGTAAAGGTCTACAAAGAATCTGGAGGCCTTCTGAGAGCTAGTACATGAGGGGAGAGCAGGAACAAGGGACGACTTTATGAAGAGTTGAGGATGCTAATGAGATACATTGTAATTAAGCTGTAATTAATAAATGGTGGTGTTGTAATGGTGGCTCTAGCTAAGTAGAGAAATTCCAAAAAGTTTGAAAAGTGATATTGATCTGTATACATAGCAGAGATGACAGAAGTATTAGCTTTAAGACAGCGGATTTTGGAACTAAAGTGAGTGGGCAAGATGACAAGTTGTGTTCCAGTCAAAGCAGGACTTTTGATTGTGTAGAATAAGAGAAGGCAATCATGATAGTAAAAGTTACCTTTATTTCTCTATATAATCCCCTGCTACACTAATGTACTTATCCCAGCGTTTCACTAATGCATGGACACCATCAAGATAGACGTTCTTGAAACATGCGGAAATTGCTTGGAGGAATATGGCGATAACTCCCAGCTGAGTTCCTGTAATGTGCAATTGGTTTGACAGACTATTAAGCAGGTTGGCGATGAGTTTTCTGTCGATTCTTTTTTTTTTCCCTGATTTTTTTCCAGATTTTCTCCCATAATTTAATCTTGTCCAATTCCTCCCAGTCCTACCGCCACTCAGTCGGGAGGGCCGCCGACCGCCCACGTGTTTCCTCTGACCCACGTGACGTCACCGACCATTTTTTTCGAACTGCTTGCTCACGCACTGTTGGGGGCGGCGTAACACACTCGGAGGAACAGCGCTATCCGCTCCCTCCCTTACGCGAGCTCACAGACACCCCTGATTGGCTTGTAGAGCCGTCGTTAATGTGGGAGCACTAAGTACCTCTCATCCCTCCCCCCTGAGAGAGCTTGGCCAATCAGCTCTCTCTAGGCCTCCGGCTGCGAGAGGTAACAACATCACCAGGGGTTCGAACCAGCGATCTTCGGATGATAGGGCGAGCACTTTACCACTGCGCCACTCGGATGCCGCTTTCTGTCGATTCTTAAGGATCATGCATACCACTTGCTGAATGTTCACAGGAACGCCTGCAGTGGACTCCGAGCCTCCTCACCTGGGAAATCGTTCAGAGACATACTCATTCGCACCATTAAGATGTCTAACTGCGGTTAAGAGTCACATCACCTTCATGTGCTTGACGTCTTCTTTAAAAGTCAGTCAGTTTTACTCCTTTGTTCTTGAGAAATTCATCACAAGTTCTGGTTTGACTTGAATGCCGGTGCTGTTTATAAGCAGTTTAGGCATTTCAAATGACTGACAGGGTTTGTAAAGCTGTTGGCTATAATAAGAATTTGATTACTACTGTACCTGTTACAGGCTGTTAGTATAATTATCAGCTTTGGCTTTGCACAAATTGACACCTTCCATATTCCCAACACATCTGATTCAATTCATGTGTGGTAACCAGCTGAGGAGCAACTATGCAAATACACTGGATCCCCAAAACCAAATTTGAAAGTCTATGTCTTCAACTACTGTTTTTTTTAATTATTTTTTTTATTATCATTGCTTCAAGTCTTAACCTGCACCATGGAGAAAGATATCTAGCAAAAGAAAACCAGCTTAATCTCATCATCTTCTGCTCTATTGATTATTCTCTTCAGATCCATGGCTCTCAGAAAGGTAACTCCCCAGTTCAAGTGACACATCGATACTACTGTATATTTCCTGAAAACAGTGGCTTGGCTAAAAACTTTATGACAGCCTCCATAGTACTATCTTGGCTTTCTGCGAATCATTCCACAGTTATGAGACATCATTATGGCCATGCCTTTACCTAAGAGGCCATTCATGGGGTAAGGCCTGAACTCGTTAACATGTTAGTTAATGAGGAGCTACAACGCGTAGCTCCAGATCACACTAGGTTAACTATCCTTTGCTCATTATCACCGTTAGCATAAAGTTCCTGAAGACCAGGTTACAGTGAAGTGCTTAACTTTAATTGTTGGCAAATATTGTGACAGTGTCCTCGCACTGCTTCCTAATGTGCCTGACGCTGACCGTGGGAAGCTTGGTTAAACAGTAACTCTGAGCAAAGTAAAGCAAATACACAAGTGTTTGATGGATATGTAATAAAATAGTTTGAAGGAAATTAATAGTCATTGTCATACATCCATCCACGCCCTACTTACCTTACTGATTTTTATGAAGCTCTTTTTGTATAAGGGGTAACCTTTGAACAGCAGAAGCTGTGGATAATTTGCAGGATCAGATCCTGTAAAACTGGCTTATCTTATCTGCTAGCTCTGCATTTCAAAGGTTCACATGTTTATTATTGTGTGTACAGAGAGCGGTAAATTCTTTAGAGCATGTGTTTATGGTGGGATAATTGCAGTGGCACCACCCTGCTGATACTTTTACTTAAAGATTATGCCGTTACCGCTGGGAAGAAATGCTGGAGGTAATCATACATCGACTTTTTTTTTTTTTTTTATATGTTTTGGGTTACTTTAAAAGGGATTATGCGTCAACCTATCACATCCATAGAGTTATGATACAGGGTGTCTGTTCCTTATCTGCTTTCCCTGCAGCTTATCAAGTATAAAGTAATATAAATTTCTTATGAAAGGCAATAATAAACATTCTGGATTCCTTGCCAAAGATTTATGCAGGGTAGTCTCGGTTTCAGTTGTCTTTTCTTTTGCAATGTCTGGAGCTTATCGTTTAAATAGGTTGTAATCTGATTGGTGCAGGAACGCTGTCTGTACACCCAATCTTCAGGCATACGTGCAGATATTCAGTGGAATTTGTTTAGGTGGAAATACCGTTCTTGAACTTGAAATATTACAGTACCTTCTTGGAAAAAAGTTTTTTTTCTGAATCAGTCAAAGCTAAGGCTGTCTGCGATAGAATTGTAAAAAAATATATGATATAGAATTTACACTTATACTGAAAGGTATTGAACTGTATATTGGAATGCATCAAGCAGTATTTATTTATTTATTCTTTATTCTTGTGCACATTTATAGATTAGAATTGTAGATATAGTGTAGTATAGCTACTGTATCCAGTAACATTATTAAAATCAGCATTTTTCAAATATTTCCAACCATCTCAAGAAACTGTTTATACATTTTTGCACAGCTCATGGCTTTCCACTGTAATTGATACTGACAAAGAAAGTTTAGATAGATAATAACTCTGAGGCCTGCCAAACGACACAACAGAAAAGTATTCCCTCTATCATCAAGATCAAAATCTTCACCCTGGGAGGAATGACACTACACTTTCTCCCCTGTCAATCACAATGATATTAGCCAGTTGTGGACATCTGTGCGTTCATACAGTATATGTGAAATACAACAACTGGGGATTTTCTGTGTTTAGTGGTTAGCACTGTCACCTTGCACCTCAAGGTTCTGGGTTTGATTCCAGGCTCTTGTCTGTCTGCATGGAGTTTGCATGTTCTCCCTGTGTTTGGTGGGTTGCTCTGATTTTTTCCCCCCACACGGTTCAAAAACATGCAAATTAGGCTACTTGGTGTTCACAAATTGCCTGTTGTGTGTGAATGAGCATGTACTGTAAGTGTATGTGGGTGTGTTTGCCCTGTGATGGTGTGTGCCCATCCAGGGTGTATTCTGCCTCGTGCCCGACGTCTCCTGTGATAGGCACCAGACCCCCTGTATACAGGATAAAGCGGTATAGATGATAAGTGAGTGAGTGTCAAAGGAAGCCAATAACTAGCCATCACCATCCTCAGTCAGTAGTTATTGTGTAATAGAGGAGAGCTACAGTGGTAAATGGGAGCTAGAAATACTTAAATTTGGGGGGGGGGGGATATTTTTAGGAACAAAAACTCAGTAAACTGAAGCAAATGTACCAAAACATGTATTCAATGTGCTCCTTTAAATTGAGAAGAGCCATTTGAGGCGTTCCAAGCACCTTATAAAACATGCAGGTCACTACTGTAACATTACTATAACACTTACTGTAACAGAGCCTCCATGACAGTCATATGCCCTATTTAATGGATTACTTTAAACTCACATGTGGCTTTGGATCCCTTCAGGAAAAGCTGGAATCTGTGGCTGGGGATAGAGATGTCTGAATGACCTTCTCAGGTGACTCAGGTCTCTCAGCGGAGAGAAAATGCATGAATGAATGGTTAATTGGCAAAACAATACCATATGGCAGAAATAAATCTTAATCATAACAAAAATGATACCTAATAATAGTGACTACAGGATCCTATGGGAATACAACTTTGAAATTCTTTATTCATGACAAACATAGCAGTCTTTTGCCTGGCAGTCCTTGAATGTCCAATGAACACATAAAAACCGTCCCTTAAGGTATACTGAGTGATTTTTGGCCTGAAGAAATTCCTGAAAAGCTACCCAGATCAAATCCAAATATAGAGACAGAGTCATCTTTACCTTCAAGTTGGTCCAGATGGAAGCATGTTGAAAATGTATGTAACATAGGAAAGCAGCGTGACACTGGAGAAACAACAAAACAACAATCATAACATCCAAGAAAATCTGTCCAATACTTTTTCCAAAACAAGCAGTCAGTGCTACCCACATCTTGTTAACCATTCTCTGTTCCTTCATTGGTGACCTTGGGTTTCATCCACACCTCCAAAAAGGCATGCAAACAAGTAAAATGGGAAAGCTTCTCTTCCCTTCCTTTTCTTCCTCTTTCCTTTTTTCCATTATGAAAAATTACTTATCATGAGTCTGGTTTGTGTATCGCTCACTTTTTGCTGGAGATTTCTCTAGAGTAAATATCTTGTATTTTGTGTTTTTCATCTATTTTCTGTTGTGAAGTGTGTACAAGAAGTGTAATATAAGTGAAAGAGAACTTTTTAAAGATATTAAAATCATCATAGTATGCACTTGATCTCTCTCTCTCCCTCTCTCTCTCTCTTACTCTCTTCTTCTTGCTCTCTCTCATCTTATGCAAGAAGACAAGTTCCTTCTTTCAATGCTTCAGCTTGTTTGGAGAAACCAAAAGCAACAGCAACCAATCCACAATTTTGTCAGGCACTCAGAAAATGACATTTCATATAGAAGTCAAGCGCAGAATAGAAAGAAAGTGTAAAAAAAAAGAAGAAGAAGAAGAAGTTGAGATGAGGTAATTGAAATTGAACGTTCTGGGAGGGAAAGGAAATTGAGATGTTGTTGCTGAGTTGTCCCTGTCATCACTCGGGCATGGAGCAAAAGCAATTAAAGAAACAGGATGTCAGTGGGGATTTTTTTGACACAATCCGAGTAAGGCAGAAGGACTCCCGACCAGGGGGCCATGGCTATTAGTGGGGGTGCAGGGTAATTGGAGTGACAGACTGAAATCATTAACACATTGCTTAAATTCGGCTGTGAGCTTAATGAGAAGACCTGCCTTTTCATTTTCTCAGCAAGTCAATGTCATTTGGTTTAGATGTGAGGGACAGAATAGGCCTTTATTATATATGTCCATCATCAAGAGTTAACAGATCTTTGATCTATTTATGGGTATTAGAAATTAAATGGATGTAAAAAAAAAATTGCATACACATATGCTTCCAGTATGTGTACTGGTTTCCAGTCTGTTTTCCAGGATTTTGGGCCATATTTATTAAGCCTGATATGAATGAATTTATTTGTAAATTGTTCTTGGATTTGTGCAATTTTTAATGAGACTCTCTAATGTGAAAATGTGTTGCTCATTTGCAAAGATTGTATAATTGGCATTGATTTGTTAAAAGTTATTAACATTTTAAATAGTTTATTATGTGCACAAATTTAATATGTCACCTAGTTATTTCATAACTGGGTTAAACCATGGAATATCTAAATACAAAACATTTATTACTGGAAAATGCAAGACAACACAACACATGAAGAAGGACTGATAAGACTGATCATTCAAGAAGTGGTGGGTTGGTCTGTGTAAAGCCTCAGCTGGCATTAGGTTATTGGAAGGCTAAGTGCATGTTGCATGTAGGAGGGATCAGATATTTCAAGACTGGAATTATTTTATTTAGTGGATGAAAGCTGGCTTATCATTTGTATCTGTTTGCCACGATCTCTTTACTTAATGCTGTACAACACTTTAGAGCCAGGTCTAATTTGACCGCGATCTTCTGCCGTTCTTGTGCATGTCCAGGGTTTGTCAGTGATTGGAGTTCTTGATGGTGCCATGTTTCTAAAATAAATAAGTGGCTAATATGATGCTGTAGGCCTCAACATACAGTACAATGAGCTTTATGCTCCTTAGTGTTCTGCCTGCCGTTATCAGACTTTAGATTTCCAAAAGATACCTGCCATCAAAATCTCCTTGACAGTATCGGATAATGTGTGCACACAAATTCTACAGTCAGATTTTTTCTAAGACATCTATAATAGACACTTAAAATATATATATATATTTTTTATTCCTCATGTGAAGTACTTGGTGTTCATAATCACCTGTGCTTTCCCCTCTTTTCTTAAACTTCACTTCTATTCATAGTCTAGTTATTTGTCTTTTGGCTTTGTCAGGTGATGTTATGCAGCTAAATAATAGTTTAAATTGGTGTAGACACGAGACAAAATAAGTTCAACCTTTGTCTCAGAGAAATAATTTTTTTTCAGTATTTTGTTCTTATTTTTTGCTTTCAGTTCTGCATGAGCTTTTATAGAGTTTTGTGGGTGTCACTACAGTAAATGCAAATCAACACACTTTTCACTTTATGGGTGATTGGCATTTACTGTATAAACACACACACCCGAGTGTGAAGAAAATCAGCTTCACTGAAAGTTTACTTGTAAATCTATAGAATTTGAAGTTCAGTAAGGCCTGTGAAATCTTTTTTGCTAAAAGATTGATAAAAAAAAAGTCCAGTTCAAAAAAAAAGAAAGAAAGAAAGAAAGAAAAATCTGCATCTTTTCCACTGTCTAATGAATGGGTGCAGTAATTAAAGCAGCCTAATGTTGATTGATGATAACCATCATGATAAAGATTTTTTTAAAGAAATGTGACAATATGAATACAAATGCTAAACGAATCAGAAACAGTTGAGTGTCAGTATGCATGTGTACGTATCAAGCAGGAGGCTGCATGCAGGTTTGGGAATTGTGTGTGTATGTTTGTGTGTGTGTGTGTTGGGACTTATAACAGAATTCATCAATTCCTTTTTTATCTCTGCCCAATAAAGCTGGCCATGGCTACATGTGGTGGCCCAGCCATCATAGCCTGAATCAGATGGCAGATTACCGTTCCACTAAAAAAATTATGCTCGTTTTCTAGAATAACGTGCTGAGAGAAAGCAAGGAGAAAGAGAGAGAACATGGCTGTGGCCCTCCACGGAATGGCTCATGCTAATGACCAGGTGCTGGGGGAGAGGTGAGCTTGGGCCCGGGTTGGGTGGGCGTCTCTCTGGAACACCGTGCTGCGTGGACAGATGTGCGCAAGCGCATGCTCCTCAACCCCCTCCGTGTGCACTGCCAAAGTAGCGGCCGGCGTTCAAACTGCGCTCATTTATCCCTCTTTGTTCTTTGTTATTTTTGGACAGGCTTGCGGGTGGGCAAGCAGGGAGGGATAAAATCAGGGTCTCAGTCTCTCCATCTGGTTTGTTCTTCTTTCCTTTTTTGTTAACTTTTTTTTTTTATGAATTACTTATAGGGTTATAGGGACAATGGACAGAGGACACAGACCTTCGAAATGCCTTTGTACTGTATACTTTTGGTTGAAACATTCTGGCTTATAACTTAGGGACTTTAATACCACATGATTTTGTCTTTGTCCTCAATATATGTTGTGATTGTTGTCTCTTTATATTTCCATTATATAGATTGATCAATCATACTTCAGAACTACCGTGGCAACAGTAACTGCCTCAGTGGAAAGTAACCTCAACTGTCTCCAGAGCAGCTGAGGACCGAGCAGAGCAGAGTCAGGCAGCGTGAGCGAGTGTTGAGTCAGGCGGTGGAAATCAGCCGCTCTGAGTCTTTAGAACAGCACCTGCCAACACCATAGAGGAGGAAAAATCAGTTAGCTTAGAGTTAGCAGTCTGCTTTCTCTCCTTTACATATTACCCTCTGAAGCAAAGCACTGGGTTAACCTGCAGCTTTCACTTTGTCAGTCACAACAACTGAAGCAACAACCCCACCGCCTTCGCTTTCCCACAACAAGCTGAGCAAATGACAACTCGTGCTCGTGTCATACAATACGCTCGCTGCACAAAAAAAAAAAAACAAGTGAAAAAAACCACACTCCGTCCAAAACTTTTTTTCATTTTTTCATTTTGGCGAGCTCAACCCGAGGATGGAGGTCAGTGGGGATTTTTTTTTTTAAATGTTTTTTTCTTTTTTTTCAGCGCTGCTGCCTGCCGCCCACTCGGTGTGGCCATGCTTTCTGAGTGAGGCAGGCTCGGCCACCTGCTTGCATTGTGGCCGGCAGCTTTGGAGCGCGGCGGGGGGCCCTGCGGGGACGGCCGAGCCCGCAACATGTTCCGGCGAGTTTGTTTGGAAACGGGCGGCCCGGGCCAGAGCGCCGCTCGGGAAGAGGACAGAGCCAAGCACAGCTGACAGACACACACACGCCCACACGCTCACACTCGCACACTGCCACCCGCCTCTTCCATTTTTTACACAAACGCTTCTCATTTTCCTTCTCCTATCCTCCCCCCCAACCTCTTCTTTTCTCCCTGCAGGGGTCTGAAATCACAGCTTAATTTGGCTGTTTTTCAGCGGCCGGACAGCATTTTGGGTCCCACAGGCGTGACGTCATGACTGATTGCCCAGATGGATTGTGTCAGGTGAATCCTTGGCTACATTAGTCAAGATGGTAGAAACTATATACTGACTAAGTTGCAAAAGGTAAAGTTGTTGCAAGAATCCGTACTGTATAGGTTCTTGCAACAACTTTACCTTTTGCAACCTTGTGAGTACAGTAGGTGATTGCACTTGATGTAGTCCTGTAGTATTTACTGTGCTACTGTACTGTAACGTGTGTTGCGTGTACCATTTTATATCTTAAGTTTATGAGATAATTAATCACCCATGTGCGTTTATGCTAAACCTTAACCAGACACTTTTATCGCTCAGTTCACAAATCCAAGCATATGGCAGGAGCACATAAAATCATGCAGATTCAGGTCAAGAGCATTGTTCAGTGTTCACACCAGACATCGGAACTGTCATCCTAGTGATTTTTACCACGGCATGGATGTTGGTTCCAGTCAGGCTGATTTTAGTATTTCAGAAACTGCTGGTCTCCTGGAATTTTCACACATAATGGTCTCACAGGAGGATGTGAAAAATGAAAAGCACTGAGTGAGCAGAAACAATGTGTTAATGAGAGGTCAGAGGAGAACATAACCAATCTTTACACCACGGTTGTCTCACCGATGAGTTGTCTCACCGCAAATGGTGAGCAGAAACGTAACTCAGATTGCACAACATGGTACACAGTGACGCAAACGGGCTACAACAAACAGAGCTTCTTCCCGCAGGCGATAAGGTCTCTCAACCACAATCACACCACCACACAGGACTAATAACATCTTTTTTTAAACATTGACTGGACAATCATGGACACATTCATGCACACTTGCACCACATGTTTACAGTATATATCTGGACCATTGCACAAGACACTTTAATAAGTCACCTTTCAGGCATATTTGCACAACCACTGTCACTTTCG
>JAOTQY010000002.1:8369257-8381291 GCA_026413445.1 Dolichallabes microphthalmus
TCCTGGGATAGGCTCCAGGCCCCCCGCGACCCTGAACAGGATAAAGCGGTACAGAAAATGAATGAATGAATGAATAATACACTACTAATGCACTATAGGACACTACCACAGAACTAAAGACACAACAGCAAATTCCTGAACATGGCAGCCAAGCACAAATTTTAACAGCATTACATCAAAATGTAAGGGAAAACTCTTATTTAATATCACATGCTCACTGCTGATTGGACACCTTACAAGGAAGAAGAATAGTGCATTTCTCTTAGTCTCTTAATCTAAAAAAAAGTTAAATAAGTTCTTTCTTATCCATAATGATGCATTCAATGTTCACATACTCATAAGTCTGCCTTTCGTCTGCAGAGTTGTACATGTTCTCCACGCATACAGTAAGTGTCCTTTGGGCTCTCCAGTTTATGTCGATTTTCACCTAAGGGCCACTTTAAGAAAATCTTTCCTATAATTTAAAATAAAAAAGTGACCTTGGAGATCATTTTATCCTGTTCACCCCATTATCGTTGTGATGATTTTGATTTATAATGGTAAATTTGTGGCTAGTCAGTGATGTTTGTCTGTGACCCTGCAATAAACCTGAGCCTAAGCAGAGCAGCCCTACTGAGGAGAGATAATTAGTCCTTATTAGAGCATGGCTGTCTGATCCTCCTCTACAACCCACCTCCTCCCTCTCCATACACACACACACACACATAACCAGGAAACAGCTCCACCGAGGAGTTCTGCTGTCTACAGAGCAGCCATGCAGTGCAGTGAGGAAATGGTGACAAATGCAGGCTGCCACACACTGAGAGAAAGAGGGATGGGGTGAGTGAATAAGTGATTGACTGGCTTAATGAAGTTATCATAAAGGTGTGTACAGTACAGCAATTTGTAACAATTCGAATGAGAAAACATTTACATGCTTCCAGAACTTTTTCTAGCTTGAGGTTTTCGGAAGCAATCTTTCAGTAGGTACGTGTAGCGTCCAGGCCACACACCACTCCACACCAAACACCTGGCCACAAGAGACATGCAGCAAACATCCAATACAGACTGCAGCTGTCTCCTGTACATCACACCTTCCAGCTCACTGTCATTCCCCTCAAACATTCTTCACGAGACTTGTAAAAGAACATCTGCGTTTAAGCATCAATTCTACTAAGGGAAATCAAAAAAAGAAGAAGAAGAAGGGAATCAGAGAGAAAAAAAAGTGTGTAAGTGGCAGAAAACAGACAAGACACATTTGCTTCCCAAAGGACTGTTAGATCTGGTCATGTCCCCCATACTTTTTCCTAAACATCATACACTCCTTCAAACACTCCTTTCCTTCCCGCTCAAAGTATAGAAGAGCGCCGTTGACTGCCGAGCTGGCAGCATCAGCAACCTCACTGTCCCTCTTCACCCAGCGCGGGCCAGCATACATCCTAAATGTTCTTAGATACGGCCCAGCTAGGAGCAGTAAAGCGGCTCTTCCAGCTCTGTGCATGTGGATGCTGAGGTCTGCACCCATCTGCTCAGCTCCTGCTTGCTAATCTGCTGCTACCCACACACACACATCCACACATATCGTGACAGACTGCATGCGTTTAACTCGCCGATAAGGGCTGGTAGAGAGCACCACAGTAGTCATTACACTCACACAAAACTCCTACCCTGACATATGTGGCTTAGAAGTCTCTGCGTGGCAGGACATTAAGCTGCTTGGCTTGTGTGTGCTATTAAAAGTTGCTGATATTCAAGCAAGAAACTTCAGCTTTGGTGTCTTAAACCGGACATATGGAAGGTTGCAGGGAATCTTTCTTTACACAATGGCAGATGCCAGTCATGAGACGATTGATGCATATAGTTCATGTAGGGTGCAAAGTCAAATAAGTCAAGATGACAAATGGAAAGCAGAATTCGCCGACTTAATTAGAAAGTGTAAAAAAAATTTTTTTTTAAAGTTATGGTAGACTGTGAAGGTAAATGTGACACAGATCTCTGCATACTGTAATCAACATATCCAAGTCCAATGCAATACAGCTTGTTTTTGAAGCAATGTGGAAAGTAATTAACTCTTGTTAAAGGATGTGAGTACATTTTGCATTGGAAATTCTACATTTCATATATCAGGTGAGCATCCTCTGGCCCTGAACTGAAATATTTTCAAGATTTCAAATAGAATAAAGTGTCATAACATGAAAAGGATTCGCAGATGTTTCTGGCCAAATCTAATAAACATCCAATCTTTGGAAATATGTACAGTCAAACAATGATAGATATACACAAGCTAGCCAGTTATGTTGATGTTTTACATTATAGAAGCTCTGTATTAAAAGTAATACAATTATCCCACCTCACCCAGTGGTTCCGGGAGTCTCCCTCATACATACATGGCAGCTTCTCGACATGAATCATATACAGTACAATATCCCGGAAATCAATTGTTTTTGAAAAATCTGCAAGATTAGGGAAGAAAGAGAGCACTGATATGTCTATCCTTGTGCTAAACAAATCTCTTTTTTGGGTTGGGCCTGGCATTTAAGCTCTCTTTCTACATTTGTCAAGTTTCTTGTCCTCTAAAGTGTACAGTAAAGTGTACAGTACTCCTGCCTATAATAACAATTTTTAAAAATGACTGTTTTGCTTGCTGCACTGTTTGCAACAGCAATTCTCTACTGTTCTCTCCCTGGAATGAGTGTTTGGGTGTCACAACGAATGTTGTGTTAAATACATTTAGGTAATGCTTAGGACAATGCTTAAAGGGTATCTTTGTAGGACGGATAAGTAATGCCATGATAAGTAATGTGCTAAAGTGGGTGCCATATTACTCAATACTGGATGCGCTTGATAAGCAGGTATCTCAATTGTAAACAAGCAGCACGGCTGACAGATTCATGGCAGTTGTGTCATATACTGTTGCTGTTAGATTGTCTTATGCTGTTACATAGAGACACTTACTGTACAATGTATACATGAGACAAATATTGTTGGCTGCTCCTGTCCCTAATGGACCATTCGATCCGGATAGAACTTGGCACGGGTTTAATGCAGGATGCTCTTTCTGACCATTTTATCCAGGCATGGGACCAGCACTACATCCATTGTCTGGGTTTTAGGTATTAGGTGGGAATTGAACCCGGGCCTTCTGCATGGCAGGCGAGAAACCTACCACTGAGCCACCAATGCCCATATACTATATATATAATCTCCTTTATTCTAAATATAATCTCCTTTATTATAAATACTAAATTATTCTAGTTTTTTTAAATAGAATAAATATTTCATAAATTATTCATGAACACTACTTTTACTTTTGCTCAAGTGAATGTGCACAACACTACTGTAGCAACACGTTTATTCAAGTGCATTTTATACTCTTTCCACCACTGCTTTAAAGCAAATCTGCAGAAATCTAAATTAACATGATGAGCTCCATAAGCAAGCAGATGGTCATTACGATCATTTATACATTATTAGTGCTCACAATTCTACCTGTGTGGAAGTAATCCAACAGCATCTCATTTCTCTCTCTCTCTCTCTCTCTCTCTCTCTCTCTCTCTCTCTCTCTCTCTCCTACCCATAACTACACCAACCTCACTAATATAATACCACAATCATTATTTCACTTAATTATGCTAGACTGCAAATGTACGACTGCTTTCCAAATGAGATATTTGTTGCAGGTATAAGAACAAGCAGATATCACTGCCTATAATTAATATCTGATCGGGTCTAAATTATGCAAATGACTGTAATAGAAAATAGCAGGGATTCTAGAGAAACACACTGATGTGTGATTTTATATAGACTGGTTATATTGAGCATATCACTTACTGCAATTGTTAAAACATATACTAGCTCTTAATGTATCTGATCATTATACATTATAAATTGTCTCTAACATTCGTAAGGTTTTTTTAATTTCCTCAGTGCATTAACGTCTTACTTTATCATTTTAATTTTGCCTTTTGCATTTCCTTTGGTTGTCCTTCAATGCTTTTTAAGTCTAGTCATTTACTGTCATCTCCTGCCTGAGCCTTGAGTACTGAGTCTGAGCCTTGTGCACTAGCTTGACTTTTTTTTATTTCTCGGAACAACCCATGACAATTTGAGTCCTAGAATATACCCATGCCATCAGGGAAGGTCGTCAGCAGACTTAATTGTATTGCTGCATATTCTTATGAAACCTAGACTTGATCAACTGAATCAATTCCAGATCATAACACTGATTAGAGAGACTTGTGCAGTGGGCACTATGCACTATGCATGATTGCTTCATTTGCTTCCCTTCTTACCCTGACACACACATTACTCTGGAATAGGATCTGATCAGATCACATGACCTTTTTTTTTCTCCAATGTCTAATGTTTGCACTTACCAGCCTCACTAACTGGTTTTAGTCCCAATCCTATGAGTTCTCATTGCATTGTGTATGTGAAAATGTTCTTACTTTCATTATTAAACACAGCAGTGATTTCGTCTGTTGAGTTTTATGATGCAACTTCACCCAGTGTTTAAGCAAGGTTTCATGAAGTTGACCATTCTGAAGCAACTGTTAGTCAATTGGAAAACTAAATAATAACCTAAATTTAAACTAATCAGAAAAAGTCCTAACCCTATCGCTCTAATTAGACACTTGTTTGTTTTGTTCTACAGTTAATCAGTTAGTGTGGAGTCCAGTTAGTGTATGTACATTTCCTTATTTACAGTGCATGTTATTCTGTATCAATGTATTAAATAAGTAGTAATATTACTAAATAACCTGTAATAAGACATAATTAACTGTACAAAAACTTTTGATTTGGAGTTTATAAAGGAAAGAAAGTAGATTCAGACTTAAGCTACAAGATGCACAAAGATCAACAAGAATAATCTTTTTTTCCCCTAACCAGCATACATTGCATCCTATAACCCCAGCCCATATGTCCACTGAACAGATGGTAGGGAAGTATAGCTAAACCTATCTCCGCTCTCCTTGTACAAATAGCAGAGGGAAGAACATCTTGAAACAGGCGGACGCTGATGCCGCTTGTCCAACATGCTGCCTCAGTCATGTGGCACAGTGAAAAACAGAAGCGATCAATGTCCCCCTGGATACAATGACTTTGTTTGTTCCTTTCACCTCTGCCTGCCCACACGGACATTTAGACAAGTCAACATCTGACAAAATCAATCAGCCAAAAGTTATAAGCCTAACTGCACCCAAAAGAAGAAAGAAAATTGTATTTAGCAGTATTTTTTGTTTGTTGCAACTGTTTCAGAATGCAGGTATATCATAGATCAACCACTAAATGGCAAAAGTAAATAAATAAATAAATAAAAAGGATCACAACTCCAACCCTAAATTCAGTCATTCATGAATTCTCTGTAAGGCCTGTCCTGTTCAGGGTTGCAGGAAACCTGGAGCCTATCCCTGAAGACTTAATGCATAAAACAGGGTATACTGTACTGTACCCTAGACAGGGTGCCAATCCATCACAGGACACACATGCACACACACTCACTCTGCAGACCCTGGAGGTGCAAGGTGACAGTGCTAACTACTGCACCACCGTGCCACACCAACCCTAAATCTAGATATTAAAGAAGTATCACTCTGAATCTTCGCTAAGTTTCTGATCACTGTTTTCTGCTTGTGATTCCTGATTTCAGTTTCACTTCTGCTCTACATTTTTTTTATCTTGATTGACCTTTGTTTCTCGGTATATAGAATCACTTAACCTCTGTCTGATTTCTGAATACAAATTTATTTGCTGATTTTGATTCTCAAAAGAACAAAAAAGAAGATAAAGTCGTTTACTGTACATGCTCAGTTTTATAACATTTACATTTAGGCATTTGGCAGATGCTCTTATCCAGAGCGACTTACATTTTTTATGTCATTATCTGAGCAGTTGAGGGTTAAGGGCGTTGCACAAGGGCCCAACAGCGGCAACTTGGTGGTTGTGGGGTTTTAACCTGGGATCTTCCGAACCGTAGTCCAATGCCTTAACCACTGAGCTACCCCCGGCCCCGTATAACAAGTACAAGAGTTTTGCCAAAAAAGTTGGGGAGTTTTTGGACCGAAAGCGGTAAACTGTGAAGCAAGTGGTTGCATTAACCTCACTAGCTCCCTCTGAATGTCTGTAAAAGTTTTAACATTTTCACTTAAAAAGTGCTTTGAAGTTTCAGTCATTGGATAGATCCTTACACTGGTTACTAGGTTACTAACTATAAATACCATCAGTCAAACACTATTGGGAAGGTTGGTTTTTTTTGGCAAAATATCTTAAAAACTGATAGTTTTATAGGTCTAGATGATAATGAAATTATTTTGTTTATTTAATTATTACTATCGCTATGTCATACATAACACTAAAATCCAACATCCAGTAACATTATAAGTATGTGCCATATTACCTGGAAGTGCCCTGAGAGTGGTACAAAGTAAAGCTTACTAAAGACATGTGTGCAGGAACAGTCTGTGCTGCAAGGAACAGGAAACGCTCCTGAAAACAGATGGACGCCCGTCCTGAGGACGCACACTTTTCTTTACAGCTCTACAAACTGTAATTTCTTCTCACATGGGAAAAGGGAGGCAGAACATGAAAGGTAGGGAAAGGTGAGACGCATGCACGATTCCTGTCAGGTTGAGTGAGGAAAGCTCTAAGTGCTCTGCGTACGGAGAAACCTGCCAGGTTCTGTTCAGGAGCCAGATTGTCAGAGGCAGTGCCTTTGCCGAAACATGCTTAAGAGTACAATTGTTGGATGCGGAAGGAAAAGTTGAGATATAGCGAAAGGGACAGGTTTGCGACTACGACACCCCCCGTACACTTCTCCTCAGGTGAGGATAGCAGCCCAGCTGGAACTGCTCATCCACAGGGGTACACTTGGGGAAGTGTGAACAGCTGTGCAGTGACACGACTGTGAACGAGCCCCACCGGCACACTTACAAAATCTGAATGCAAGAGTGGAACGCCAGATCTATATTGACCTTACCTTCAGATAAAACAACAAAGAAGAGATCTTCAGCATCAGCATGACAACAACCTAACAGTAGACGACCACATCTGTCCAGAGGTTTTTCACACCATGTTAACAATGCAAAGACTGTTCAAGTCTCTTTCTTCTTTTTTTCTAATTAAATGACATACTGTGGAGGAAACTTGCGAACATCCTATATTAAATGGTGTTTCATGATAATGTTCCTTGGCGTGTGATAAAGTAAGCAGTTGTTCTTTGCCTTTGCATTTCCCTTAATATTCCAGTCAACAGCACAGATAATAATTGAGAGGAATGCGGTTTATGAGCAAGGCAAACACTAAACTAGCTTCCAGCACATACCAGAAACAAATGTCTTCTCCTCTGTGGAGGGTCTCTAAACAGCCCAGACAGGTAGAGTCTTCACTCTGCGCAGATGGCATTCAGGACAAGAGACTACACCAGAGATGGTGAGAGAGAGAGAGACAGACAGAAAAGAGGTGGGGGGGTGGGAGGGATTGGGGTGTGGGCCACGTGCTGCAGCTGGCATGGAATTCTCAGTGGCATCCGCCAATGTACAGAGCTCCTTAACAACTTCACAGGCTGCAGAGATGAGCTTTAAAGTGTCCACATGGCCTCTACAGCCCGGCTTTAGAGGAGCTCCGCTCAGCCCGGCCCGCCAGCTGCTGCTGGGGCCACCAGCATGTGTGTACGTGTGTGTGTGTGTGTGTGTGTGTGTGTGTGTGTGTGTGTGTGTGTGTGTGTGTGTGTGTGTGCACGAGCATACAAGCGTGCAAGATAAATTAGTGCAATGGCATGAGAAAGGGAGAAAAGAAAATGGCTAGTGAAAATGGATACAGAAATTAAACTTACTTTACAGCAGGTATGAAATACAAAGTTATCATTAGTTTGTCATGCTCCACAATGAGTCAACAATTTTCCAAAACATTTTGAACATATATTTAACTTTAGGATGCATATATTTTATTTGTGAAGAAATGACAGATGTAGCATGTTCAGAGATGACAGGAGGAAGGAAGAACGGAATCATGACAACGTTGTTTCTACATAGTGTACGTCAGTGATGATGGCAGCTGAACTGAATCTAAAGGGAAGGTAAATTATCTAGTAGTTCATTTAATGAAGGTGATTGCTTTGTCAGTGATCATTCATACAGGGTATGTTTATTGCAGTTTATGTTTATTGCTTTAAGGAACATAAGGTCCTTCCAGAGAGATCATGGTCCATTCCCACCTTCTGTCTATGTAGGTCTGGGCCACAAGCTCTCAGCATTAGCATGTCAAGGAGCCTGCAATAGCCACTGGGGGGGGGGGGGGGGATGCCTCCTCTCTGCAGGGATGATGTCCATTTTGTCCTCTCTCCCAACATCTGTTCTAACCTTTGGAGCCAGAAGGGGAATGCCAGAGAAGTATCTGATTTATGGTAATGGAGAATGGAGTTTGTCAGCCATGTTGTTTTTTTTCTATTACAATTTGCTGCTGGTTCAATAGACAAACATACTGTAGACATTCTATACTATATCATAAGGAAAATGTTTTATAATCCTTTGTTTTTGTCGGGTGGCTTCTTACATGCATGTAAATAACTGTACAGGAAACTGACAATGTATTACAGTTAGAATGAACTTACAGAGGACTTAATGCAAGAAAAAGTGAGAAAGACAGAGAATGAAGTTTGATCCTCGTCCATCTGCCCTCTCCCTGAAGTCTGCCGCTCAGCCTGGGCGACAGAATGAAGGTCTGCTTCCCCCATACACACACACACACACACACACACACACACACACACACACACACACACACACACACACACACACACACACACACAAACACACACAGAGTCTACAGTCAATGTTCCACACTGGTAACATACCCAACATGTGAAAAACATCACATCAGAACATCATACCCTACAGTATTTATATTGTATGAATGCTGCATGGGAATTCATCGTCCGCTTGTGCAAATATCATTCTTATGGTTGAAGCCAGGCTAAAGCAAAAAGGCTTTAGGATCAGTATTTTGGCAAGGCTGCACACTATATTTAGAAACCCCACAATGAGGTAAAACTCAATGGCTGCCAGACACACAAACAGAACTGGCCATAGACATTTTCTAAAAATTGGTTACGCATGTGAGCCGAGCCAGCAGTCTTCCCTTGAGCAAGACAATCAAATCCTTTAGTGAAAAGTGCCTAATTACTTATTGCACCTAAATGGTTTTCCCCAAGGACTCTGATTATTTTTTATCATGTTTAATTGGCCATAATTATGATTTTACATGAGTACAGCTTGAACGAAATAGGCTGTTTAGCTCTCCTCTGCTCGTCTGTCATAGTTGCCATTTACATTTAGTCACATATTTGACTCTACATCAATGGTAAGGACTATTGCCGACAATGTTTTGTTCTCAGAAACCAGGAACACTGGGATAGATTTGTTTGGATGAAGGCTTTATTTAAAGTAACTTACGCTCCAAAAAAGATACCATCATATGATTAGTTGAGAATTAACGGCCTCTGGAAAGGATCCAACAGGGGAAACTTGGCAAATGGAATTTGAACTCACAACCTTTTGAACAGTAGCTTAAAAGGTGAACGTACTGTAGCTAATGAGAGAGTGGAAGCTGTGGCGCTACAAGGTGAGCAGCTGGTCTTCGGGCTGTTAGAATTTTTAAACACATCCATCCCACTGAAATCATGATCAGTCCACTAAACAAAAAAACCCTCCAGTCAACGATGTCATACACTTAATATGGACCAAAGTATTTGTCCAAACCTGCAATGACATTGTATCCAAATATATATACCGTACTTCAATATGGAGTTGGTCGTCCTTTTGCAGCTATAACAGTTTCCACTCTTCTTGGAAGGCTGTCCACAAGATTTTGGAGTGTTTCTGTGGGAATTCCTGCCCGTTTATTCTGTAGAGTATTTATGAGCCACTAAAGTTGGACGAGAAAGGTGCTCAATAGGGTTGACGTCAGGGGTCTGTGTTAGGGCCAGGCAAGTTCTTCCACACTGAACTCGTTATGGTCCTTGCTTTGTGCACTGGGGCACAGTCATGTTGGTATAGAAAAGGGCCTTCTCCATACTGTTGCCACAAAGTTGAAAGCATTGCATTGTCCAAGATGTCTTGGTATGCTAAAGAATTAAGATTGCCCTTCAATGGGGATAAGGGGCCTGATAGAAACACCTGAATTCAATAATTAAGTTTGGCCAAATTCAATTGTCCACATAGTATATATTTGTGCTCAGAGACTGACCCTGATGAAGGCTAGAAGCTGATTAACACACATCAGATTCAAAGAATATCCTTTCAATAAAAATATAGATGTGAGACTTCAGAGGAAGATGCATGCTATATTGTTTTAATGCTGTACAGGATAAAAGTGATGTTACTAAAACCTTTTCAAAGAAATAAATATTACTTACCAAAGTTACAGGTTAAGTGGAGTCACAATGGTTATGTTCTTTGCTTCTTTCTGCTGTTCATGATTGTATCAGTGTCCCTGCTATATTTGAGATGTTGCATACTTCGCAAAATGCTGATTTTGCTATCATACTCTCTGGCTAAAAAACTTCAATTTCTAAACCTAAATAGCATTCTGACATCTTAAATAGAATAGTGCACATCTATGCTTTCTGAAAAAGGTATTGTGCAAGTTTGGTAAACATTTTCATGAATGGTTGAGGATGAGTAGCGAATAGCAGATTTGATTCTCCACCTTAAAAACATCATATTTTCAGAAAAAAAAATCAAATGTATAAGAAAATAAAATGGTCCATTCCCATCTTTTCTTTCATTTGTCACCTCCTTTAGATATTGGGGTATTATTTGTAACTGTGCACTTAAATGTGTCTATGTGAATCTCCATCATCTTTCATTTGAAGGAATAGGCGTCTCCATGTACATGAGATTGATGTACTTTCAACCTGGATGCGGGTGCAGTCTTGGGAAGAAACTCTACACAAGTAGTAAATGTAGAGTTTGATTTAGTGCTCAGATTTCATGCCATTTTAAATCTACAAAAAAAAATCTTTATCTGCAGCAACCTTAGAGACAAACAACCTCAAACCCAGCTTCACTTTAAAGTATTCTTCCTTCCGCCCATTCTTTTCTTATCTCAGATATCGGACTGTCGCTTGCTGAAAGCTTTGCTTTTTATTGGAGCACAATCATCACAACAGCTGCATAGATTAGGGTGTGCTCCATGTAAACGAAGTGTATCTGAGAGTGATTTGGAACGTGTTGTATGCATATGATATGTAAATAACGGAGTAGTGGGTGGGAGCTTGCATGCATGTAGATGAGACTGATTCAGACTTTGCGCTTAAATCACCACTTGTTTTGATTTTTAGGACCGTTTCAAGAACCAGATATAGATTGGTTTGTACGTCATTGCATGTGCTGAAATCTGTCTGCTTACACAGCTAATAAGTTTGCGAGTTTGTGCTGCCATATTCGTCAGAAAACTCAGTAATTATACAGTTTGAATCTGACAATCTGTACTAGAGTACAAGGAATAACCAGTTTTCTAATATAGGGATGAGAACTTTTATTAAAAAACACTTACAGACTTTCAAGTTGGTTCTAACAGGAAACATTAATAATTGTCATAATATTAAGCTTCAGCAATTTCCACAGTTTTTTTACTGTAATTATTGCTATCAAATGTTCACATTAATGATTTATTATCATTTTTCCACAGTCGTTCTTCTTCTCTTTTTTTCTCCTTTTTTTTGTCTTTAGGAACGAACACATTTGTGTGTAATCATTGAGTGACCAGTGTGCCAAGCCAGGTGCCATCTTATCTGGCATGGCTGCCGTGCGGCTGCCTGGCAGCAGCACTGATTATGTTTGCCTGTGTGGTCCAGACACAAAGCGTCCAACTCTCGTGCAGACCAGTGTTTACAGCTGCCTTTCCAAGGACACACAGCAGCCCTAATGATTATCTTAGGTACTATTGTGCAGTCAGAGCATGTGTGTGTATGTGTGTGCTTGTGTGTGTGTGTGTGTGTGTGTGTGTGTGTGTGTGTGTGTGTGTGTGTGTGTGTGTGTGTGAGAGAGAGAGAGAG
>JAOTQY010000002.1:8389587-8405600 GCA_026413445.1 Dolichallabes microphthalmus
GAGCCTGGCCGGGGAATCGAACCCAGACCCTGGAGGTGCAAGGCGACAGTGCTAACCACTACACCACCGTGCCGCCATCTCTTGACAAATATATCCTTATTCTGGTTACTGACAATGAAAACTATTAGTCTAGAAAAAAACTTTTGCAGAGCTCAAGGTTTAGATTACGTGATTGTTTTTGGCAACTATTTTCAGTACTGTTTACTGATGAGTTGCTCTATGAAGTGATCTTTGAGACTAAGGCTTTTCTCATCCAGACCTGAAATCAACCCCAAAGTCACTTACATCTTTCCTATAATCAGTGAGATTTGAGGTCTGCACCTCATTTTTTATCCGTGCCACAGAGCATGGGATGATGTTAATCGTTTAATTATGTCAGACACTACACCTGTCCAGCAACATCTGCTCCTCAACACATTTAATTTAGCTTTTTTCCTTTAATTTGTCACCCATCTGTATGCAAATGTATTTATGTATTTATATATGCCTTTATTTGTTTGGCTTGTTTTTATCTTTACATGATGAAGCTGCTGAATTTGATGATGATGGCTGCTGCATATTCACTATTTAAACCTTCCTAAAGTGGTGTCCAGAGACCCCAATATAATTCGTACACAGTACGTGTATGGTATTATAGTATTTCTTTTTTTATGACATCAGGACAGTTTAGATCACAGTTAACCACTGTTATAGTTATTAGGATAAGGGATTCTATGGTTATCACAGTTCTACACCTGGCTCTTCATGTGAAATGAATCTATTTAAATTGCAGACAACAGTCATTTTAATTCCAATGTTTAATAGCCTAAAATCAAACATAAATAATGTAAACTTCACAGCACACTCCGAAGTGATTTGCAAATGATTGCAATTTTTATTTGATTAATTAAAAACAAACAGCTTGACATAGATTCTACAAATTTCTGCAATTGTACTTGTGAAATGAGTACAATTCTTTAAAACAATATTTTGTCACTTGGTGTTTAATGATGATGATGAAAGACACTCTCTAATGCAGTCCTGAGGCTAACTGCCAGGTCAGAAGAAATGAGTGGGGATGGCGCAGAGGTACCGCAGAAAGAATTGCCACCTCATGGCTTTATAGCCCCAGGTTCAGCTCGAAGGTTCAGCTCTGAGTTTCTGTGCATGTTCTCTTAAAGATTTTAGATCTTAGGTTACTAAGATCAATTGCCTGTAAGTTTCAATAAGTGTGTGCATGTTTGTGCACTGTGTGGACCCCATCTAGTATTTATTCCTCCCTGAAATCCAGTGTTCATGAGAGAGATAGATTCACCATAACCCTGAAGAATAAACAGTTACTGAACAAGAGTGATAGAGAGAAAATTAATGCCATTAATTTTTTCGTTTCATACACAAAGCTTTGTGGCTGAAAAACAAGCGGAGAATAATGTCAACATGAATGTAAAGATAATTACAAAAACAGCTGAATAATTATTGAATGTGTTTTTCTTTTAATTAACAAATTAATTTATTAACCCTTTTAATATAAAGGGAACATCCTGTGTGAGGAAGCTAACTTGCAGACACCAATGCAGCTGACTATGTTTTATTAAACAATCATGCCAAACACTGGTATCAAACTCAGAAACCAGAAACAGGCTTGGGTCAGGCAATGGGAAAAGAGGCACAAACTGGCCTAGGCAGAGACACGAACCAATAGACAAAATCTGGGTCAAAATGGGGAAGGCATACAGGATAATCAATGCTTGGCAACAAAGTGGTTAGGATAAAGTGTAGACTTCGTATTGTGAGTGCATGCGTGTTAAATCAATAATCAGGTGAACTTAAGTCTGTGAGATTGGAATTGTGCATTGTGGCCATGTCCGTAGACCACACTAGCATTGATTCCGGCATACACATAACCCCATGCAAAAGTCTGAGACCATCAAAAGTAATATTTCTCCAAGTGGTGACCAGGGGCAGACAGGGATCCATGAAACATACCGGATTTTTTATTTTCACTTTGTGGATATAGCACAGCTGTGTAGTAGTACTGAACCATTACAGCCGTGCTATATCCAGCAATACAGCATGACCTCAAGTGTGATATTGCTTTTATACAACAGTTCTGCAAACACCATTTATTATCAACAGATTAGGATTTGTTTCTTTATTTAACCAGTTGTTTTGTCTCACCAACACAACACTTATCGTTCTGTAACTGGTGGGAACTAATGACTGACAGTTAGTGCAACCATACTGGTGCAATTAACTGTTGTTAGAACATCTATGAGGCAAAGTGATACATATGGTTAAACATACCCGTGCTATTACCGTCCATTATCACCACTCCTGGAATGAGGCTCGTCCAATCAGATTGTTCGGTCGGAATTAACTGTTGTATAATTATACTTCCATCTATTTATCTAGGAACCTCTGTAGGCCGACTAGGGACCGTGGAGGCAGATGGTGAATCCACTGTATTTATTCTCATTTCATGACCGTGGCAGGACCTCTGGTTAACATTGACATGCGCATTCACACACTATGGGCAACTTTGGGAACGCCAATTAGCCTAATCTGCATGTCTTTGGACTGTGGGAGGAAACCGGAGTACCAGAAGGAAACCCACCAAGCACGGGAAAAACATGAACACAGACCATGTTATCGGACCCTGGAGGCAGAAGGCGACAGTGCTAACCACTAAGCCACCATGCTGCCATAATTATTCTCAAAAGCTATTAATCTGATTTACTGCTGATTTTGCTCAAATGGGTATATTGTAAATCTTAGCTAAAGTTAAAACACATATTCCTAGAAATACTATAAGCTTCGACCTGATGAGCTCTATTGCTCAGTTTTTGTAGGGTGTTTAGCTATATTTGAGTTATAATTATAATATAAATCTCCATATATTTAGGTGTCCATGTTATTATTATTATTATTATTGCATTCAATATGTTACGGGCTGTATAAAGTTTAGAAATATCTTATCTAAACAATAAAATTGGCACCCTCCTTTCTGGTGCACACAGAACAAAGCAATGAAGGGGAAGGCCACGCCCCCCGAGGGCTCGAGGTAACTACAGGAGTCGCGCGCCGCGCTTTTAATATGTGTAGCGGTGCACGCGCAGGGAGTGTGTGAGAAACCCAGAGAGAGAGAGAGGGGGGAGAGAGAGAGGGATCCAGTGTACAGCGGAGCGCTTCGGAAACGGATGACTCGGATTTGGACGCGAACGAAGAGCGAAAGTCTGTTCAAACTAACGCTCGAGAGAGAGACAGACGCGCGTCCCTGTGCTGATCTGGATTAATCCACCCTTATTCTTTGCCAGAACGAGGCGTTACTAAGGGTGTGTAACTGTAACGTACGTTCTCTGGTACGTACGTTTCACAGGGATGACCGGTTGCAGTGTGGAGAGACGGGATGCGGTTAAAACACGCGTTTCAGAGAGCGCGGGGTTGTTAGTTTTCAGGGAATTCCTGCGTTCTCTCAGGACGGGTGTGTTGACCGGGAGCTGTGGAGGAGAGAGAGCGCGTGCAGCTGTACTGAAGTGGAACAGCAGCACGGTGGGCGGGACAGACACTGAGACGCCGAAACTTTCTGCCAACTTTTAATGTTTTGACTTCTTTTTTTCCTTTGCACGTCGCAAAAGATACACACAGGCTGTGGAGTGGAAAACGCACAAAAAACCCATATATATATATATATACACACACACACACATTTCAAAACATGCATGGTGATCAGCAAAGACAATCGGTGCATTGATTTTTTGTTTGTTTTTAGTGCAGAATATGAACACAAGATCCGATCTATTGTATTCATGTAGTTTGCACAAAAAAATATAATAATGTAGTTTGCATGCACGTATCATATAAATGCACGTGCATGCAAACTACATTATTATATTTTACCTATAGATCATCTGAGTTCTATTTAGTGCAACGTTTTTTATTATTATTCTTGCACAGCTCCGAGTTTAAACCTAATCCAAGTACCGCAAACGGCTGCAGGTGTGCGGGCCCCGGAGCGCGAGAGACTCCGAGGTGTCGGGATCAGCTCGGATCTCTCAGCACCCTGCGCGCGCGAACCCGCGGCCCCCTTTGTCTCCATAGCAGCCGCCCGAGCGGCGCCGCGAGACACGGGCCGCGCTCAATGGATGACGTCACGCGCCTGGCGCCAGAGAGTCTGTAAGAGCACGAGCTCGATTCTCCCTCTTTACGCCCTACAGTGTACTGAGCTGATCCGCTCCTGCCTAACCGGGTGCCAATTCATCACCTGTCAGGAATCAGTCAGGGCGCCGTGCGAAATGTACACAGCTGTGAGAACAAAAAGAAAAACAGGGGTGGGGAGCGATCAGGGGGAAAAAATTGATCTCACCAGATGTGGACAGGATCTTAAAGAGTCCCAGATCTCATCATGATAGAAAATACGCCAAGCAGTGTGCGGCACCCTGGAATAGCAAATGTAGTATTTACCGAAGCGCAACGCACAATCATTTAAGTATAGAATGCAATAAGCGCAGATCTACATGATTCATACAGTTACACAAGCAGAATAGCGTGCATGACATTATGTCTGGAGATTTGAATAGGAAATTGTATGAAAATCAGTGCATTCCAGAACACAAGCATCGCACCAGCATTCCAGCACATTTCTGCAAACATCTCCTTGTTCGGATTGGGGGTCAACCTTTGGGCAGGAAACATTATTTCTCTCTCAGATTACAGTTACAATAAAGCTTTGGCTATATGATATCTTTGTCTTTATTTTATTTGACAACATATTATAAGCTACATTATCTACAATACTGTACACACATTTGCTTTTCAACTCAAACACCCGCTTTTACACTGTGAGTATGCATGATTGCACAGAAGTACTGTATCAATTCCTATTATTTAATAATCTAAAAAAATCAACATACTGAAAATGTTCTGCTGCATTTCACAATTTTACTTCATTTTAAACTCGATAAAAATAAATACCCATATGCATTATACACAGCTTTAAATTATCCTAATGAAATTGAGGGGGGATGAGAGACAGTCACCCAATATCACCTAAATGAGGATGGTTTCCCTGTTGAGACTGGTTCCTCTTAAGGTTTCTTCCTATTGGCATCTCAGGGAGTTTTTTCCTTACCACCGTCGCCCTCGTCTTGCTCATCAGGAACAATCTGATCATTATGATTTATTCATGTTTCTTCACACATTTCATACTCATTCTACAATTTTTAATTATGTACCAAATTATCATTGTGATTATAAGTGCTTCATAAAGAAAACTGGACTGAAGTGTCTTTAAGGCTTAAATGCGGTGGTCCTGCAGTCTGTAAATAGACCCAGTGTAAACAAATTTTGACAAACATTCAAAAGAAGTTAAGTAGAAATAAAAAGCCATTCATCTGTCATTTTGAGATGGATCACCTGACTTGGGCTTGGACAGACCTATTCGCACCCACACAACGACTACAGCTAACTATGCATGAAAATATGTTAGATTATTATAGGGTTTATTTTGGACTGGGTAAGCAATAGGACATTGATTAATAAAAAATGCTATACTTAGATGTAACATGTACATGCATGTTGCACTTGAATAACTAGACTGCTGTTTACGTGTGTGCTTGCTGTCTTGAAGTTATTTCATTTAAAAAGCAGACTCTTGTCAGGACTGAGCAATTCTCCTTGATCAGAAACAGGTACACTGAATTGTGGAATTAACTCTGAAAGCTGATGGTAGTCAGCAGGAGCACGCGCGCGCGCTCACTGGTTTAAAAAAAAGAACGAGGAAAAGAGGGGAGGGACTTGTGCGCGCGTTACGGACCAATGGCGTGGCGCGAGAGCGATGATTGACGTTAAGCGTCAGACCAATCCGCGAGTTCTACAACGCCGCGTCAAAACCCTCCCAGCTGGGTATATATTCGGCAATGACAGCTTGTTTATCCAGTGCGTTTGCTTCCACACAGCCGCGAGCGTAGCTAGCGCGAGTATCTTAAAGGAATAATACAAATCGTCGAGTATTGCTTGCAAAAAATATTTAAAAATAATCATAATATATATATATATATTTAAAAAAAAACTTCAGCATGAAAGCTATAAGTCCAGTGAGATCCTTCCGGAAAAACGGCGCGAGCGTGACGGAGCAAAGCCTCGGAGTGTCTCGGAGCAAGACCCCCGCGGATGATCCCCTCAGCCTGCTGTACAACATGAACGACTGCTACTCCAAGCTCAAGGAGCTCGTGCCGAGCATCCCGCAGAACAAGCACGTGAGCAAAATGGAGATCCTGCAGCATGTCATCGATTACATCCTGGATCTGCAGATCGCACTCGACTCCCATTCCGCGACGAGTACACTCCATCACCCGCGACCCGACCAGGGCTCGAGCAGGACACCTCTCACCACCATCAACACAGACATCAGGATCCTGTCCTTACAGGTAAACCTGCTGCACGACATGCATGCGCAGTGCACGAGCGCACCGACAGATGCACTTTACAGCGAATACTGTACATATACTGTATGATCACACCGAAGCTGTGTGTGTATATATATATATCAATTAAACCAAAAAACCTCATGAAGCATGATCCTGATCATTAATGATCTGCCGTCTCTCTTGCATGTAGACGCCGGAGTTTCAGTCAGACTTGATCACAGAGGACAGTCGGACACTTTACCGTTAACCAGGTAAATAACTCTCTTGCTTCATCATTTATTTTCATCCCATCAATATCTGATGTGATGATTAATGCAATGTGAAAAGCATCGATATATAAAAAGATTATTTTGATAATATATTTTAAATTAAAAAAAAGCTTACCCGATCTAACTAAATCAGACGCGCAAATCTTTAAACTTCCATACATTTTTGTATACATCTTCCATGCTTTTGTACATTTTTAATCATATATATTAGGCTCTATGTGTTTCACACATTAAAGATACACATTTGTTGTAAGAATAGTCCATCTAAAATTATGCATAAGTATATAGTTATTGATTGATTTTTTTTATTATAAACTACAGTTTAATGCTTAACTGTCATAGCCTTTTAAAATTAAAATTCTGATCCAATCTGAAAATCTTTTAAAATCTAGAAAGGCTTTTTCCCCCCGTAGTACATATGGCAAATTGGTACCAAGTGTATTGAACAAGTTACAGTAATAGCCTGTAAATAAGCTGTGTACAGCCTATAGAAATGCTCAGACTGGACATAAGGATGGATCCGGATTTAATTACAAGCCTGCGTCCTATCAGTAGTCAGCAGGAGTGTTTCCTCTGGCCGTGGTTAGAGCAGCTCCATCTGGTCCGCAGTGTTTCACTCTCTCGGAGTGTTGGGTTAAACGCTGGAGCCGCGGCTTCCTCTCTGGCGCCAGGCTGTCCGGATCTCCGGCCTGTTTGCTCTGTACTAAATGCGCCTCCCTCTCTCTCTTTCTCAATCTCTTGCAGGTGTTTGCTTAAGACGTGAACACACAGGACCCAGGAACCGACCTTTTCTCTCCACACATACACACACATACATACATACACACACAATTTCTGTTCTTGCCTGGATCTCCCCCCACCCCTCCTCCTGAATGAAGAGGTGTTTGCTTCTTAAAGGACAATGTAGGTCTATGTGATGTGTTCTTGGTTTGGACATTAATTTTATTTATCTAAAGACTCGTCGTTTTTTTTTTTCTTCTTCTTTTTTTCCCTTCAAGACGAAGAAGCACTAACTTCCCTAAACGGGAGGAGAAAACAGGAATGGAAGAAGAAAATGTCGCCTTCTCTTAAATGAGAGATGTTTTTTTTGGTGAAGACGGTGTGAATAGAAGCCGGTGTGCTTCAGTTACTGTACAAAGTTTAGTATTTTTTCCCCCCTTCCTCCTCACCCCCTCTATATTTCTTCCCATCATTCTTTGGGCACGTGAAGGACTGGACGGCCAATCTGCCATGAGCGTGAAACCTCGTGAACTCTCTGAGTTGTATCTTGTATAGTTGCAGACGCTGGACTTCCACGCTGCAAAGTGTCATGCTGTATTTAATTATGCTGAAACTTTTTATAAAAGTAATTGTAAATCGTACCTTTTTATATATAAAAAAATAAATCAAATGCTTTATTTGAACAGACATGTCTATTGTAGTCTATAGGCGTGCTGGTGTTTGGTGGTAGGTGCTGGGCAGCTATTCATACTTTGTATATTTAGTCCACCTAAACTTGCGTTCAATTAAACATGTTATATAATCGCACTTGTTGGTTTTGGTACCTGTGGGGGGGGGGGGGAGGAAGGAACAACTGACCCACGGATGGCTTCAATTAGATCCTGTCAGTGAACTCACTCCGGGCATAAAGTAGGGTACTAAACTGCACCATTCCTTGTTGCTTATAGTCTTGTTCATTTTTAATACATCTATAATCTATAGTGTACTCTTTTTAAACCCAGAATTTTAGAGTTAAGTTTTAAATTTAAACCATAATCACCTTTTGATATGCTACTCAAGTTGATAAATGTGTAGCTTCGGAGTACCATCTGAGCAACAAGGAATTGAACACTTGGGTACTAAAACATGGTGTCTGAACTTTTGTATCGGGTCATGTTTTTCTTCACATGACTTGACATGAGGAAATGCTTTCTCTATTGACTTGTGCTTGATTTACGAATACTAAGCCACAGTCTACCAACACACTAAAGAGTATGTAATAAATTATGATACACATGTAGGATGTTACAGGCTATTGTTTCACAATCATCTTAAATTTGTGCTCAGAATTTGCTCTCGTTAATTCTTGTCAATTGAATCCCCCCCCCCCCTTTTTTTTTTCTTATCTTGTGTGGTTATTCCCTATCAAGCACACATTAATTAAATTTTTTTTTTAATATGCTTATACTTAGGAACACATTCCAGGAGCTTATAAATGTTTACTAAGGTCTCAAGAAACCTTAAACTACTTGTCGTTAAGGGATTTGTGTAAATGTGTGTGTGTGTGTGTTTATTTTTTTTAAGGCTCCGCAAACCAGACAGCCAAAAACATTGCTTTAGAATAAATGTCCAACAGGTGAAGGAGCAGGATTAATCCATTGTGCTTATGCTTAACCAGTCTGAGAACAAGGTATTACAAGGGAAGTACAGTATACTCGAACTGGTGCTCCTTGCCTTTTTCTTCAAGCACAAATGAACTGTACGTGAGACTGGTTGAATTTATGAACAGTGCGCCACCTGCTGGTGCATTTATCACATGTACTATGCACAAGAAAATACAACCGTTTTTTTAAAATCATTTAAAAATGTAAAAACACATGGAGATTTATTTTAAAAATCTTTAGGGGGAGTGGATTTGATCATGACCTGCTGTTCTAGTCTACTGCACTATGGTTTAAAATAAAACTGCTGTGGCTTATTATTAGGGTGATAATAGTAATAATGTTAGTAATTGTATTTGGAACACATTTATAGAGGGCTTGTATAGAGAAACAGACCATTAATGACTGGACAATACAAAAGAGATCATGTTGTTTCAAGTACAGTTTAGCCATTTTGATCATTTTAAGAGAAAAGAAAGTAATGGTGATATCACACCATTTTTGTCAGTAATGACCATAAACCATTTCCTAAGAGGTTTACAAGGGGATAGGATTTATGATTAGTTGTGTGCGCGCGCACACCCACACACACAGAGTGTTACATGCAACTTAAAGTTCATGAAAGACCAAGTGTCTAAAATGCAGTGTTTATTACTTCCTGAAACATGGTCATGCGTTTTGAGGAAATATCAGCTACTCATTACGCTTACACTCTGCACACAAGATTTCCACATAAGCCTTTTTTTATTCACAAAGCTAACACTAATGTGCACGAACACCTGAACAACCGATAATATTTCTAAATATTATACATAAAGCATTTACTTTCAGTGCACTGAAGGACAAACATGACACAAACATTTTCCTCCTAGCTATTGTAACAGGTAACTATCCATCTTTTCATGTCAC
This sequence comes from Dolichallabes microphthalmus, assembly GCA_026413445.1. Lineage (NCBI taxonomy): Eukaryota > Metazoa > Chordata > Actinopteri > Siluriformes > Clariidae > Dolichallabes > Dolichallabes microphthalmus. The sequence goes on from JAOTQY010000002.1 coordinate 8,399,530, forward strand.
TGACCTAATGTAAATTACTAATAATTATTTCACACATTACAATTATTTGTTGATTGCACTGTTTCCTAGAACCCTATTGACCACAGATGGTTGTTATTACCTGAAAACCTTCCACTAAATGCAAAAAAAAATTATCTCACCACATCAACTCAGCACAACAGCACATTTATTATCTAAGAGTAGCAGGACAAACTCTTTCTTTGTACCACAGTGAATTAACTTCATACAAAATATACAGTATCTGTCCTGCCTTTCATAGCACACTCTCTCGTTCTTCATTGCCATCATCCTGCGTGGTGTTCGTGCTCTTCTTCCTTGACACTGTGAGAAGATTGTGGTTCAGGAGGGTGCTGGTGCTCGATCCCGGGGAGATGATGAGGCTGCGCTCATCTCCGTTATTGTTGTTGTTATGGGGCGAGTTGTTGCTGGCTGTCTGGTTCAGGTTGGTGACAGCCTGCGTGTGTGTGTCAGAGGTGTCCCAGTTTTCCTCAGGGCTGCTGGCCTCAGACAGAGCTTCTGAGCAGATGGACATGCGTATTGTGGTCACAAGGTCTTCCTCTTTTGACTTCTCATCCTCTTCCTGGGGCTCCTCACTCTCCTCGTCCTGTAGTGAATGATTAGACGAGCTGCCACTCGACCTCATGCCGGAGTCAGACGATTCTTTTTTGTCCATCCCGGCAGAGACAAAGCTCTTTGCCTGCCCCTCTTGCTGCTCTTCCCAGAGGAGGGGCGTAACGTCAGTCTCTTCGGGCAAACACTCCTCTTCATCTTCTTCATTGGGTACACTGTGGTAGCGTGGACCCGGTCCTTTGATGCGGCTCACAGAGGATTTATGCTCTGGTTTCTCATCTTCTTCTGTGATTGGATGGAGAAGACCAGAGTCCTGGGTAGTGGAGTAGTCCATCACACTGTCCCCTGCTTTAGAGTTTCTCTTGAAGTGTTTGCGGCTTTCCTGCTCACCATCCTTGGCCTTGTCGTCTGTTCTCTCAGCCCCGGAGCCGCCAGCTTCCAGCTGCGACATGTGAGAGATGTAGTCCTGGTAGGCACTGCGGTACTCTGCTTGCTGCCGGTCAGTCAACTTACTAATGTCATTGGATGACTCCTGAGAATTCAGACTGGACATGCTGGAAGTCCTGTGGTTCACGACCTGAAGGAAATTTGTGAACATTGCAAAGGAATATTTTAGCATTTTTGACATGATCTCTATCCACTACACCTGTAACAAAGGTGCACAAAAACAACTAAGGGATGCTGTATTGTACAACTCCATTGTATTAAATCAGACATTCTTAACTCCAGTCCTGTGGAAGCCCTGCCCATTATATCGTGAAGAATTCCCTACTGCAGCTAAGAAACCCTATATTGTAGGAGAACACTTTAAGTTCCACTGACCGAGGAATTCACAAACATTTTATACCGAAATGTCACTATGTCACATTTATTTGATCTAAATGAACTCACTTTGATTAGAGATTCTTCCCGGACCGTTTACCTGGGTGCTGATCTGATGAGATTTGTGTTTACATGCTCAATGAATTTAATCAGAATAAAACTTTTTTTGACATGCACAAAGTGGTTTTGTCCGCTGTGAAGCGTTTGATCTGCCCAAGTAGAATTTTTCCTCAACTTTGAGGTTAGGCTTGGCTTCTCATCTTTTACGATAAATCCCGCCTTCTGTGTTACAATTGGTTAGAAGATTTAAATTTCATTTGTGATTGGTTAGATGCTTTATTACTGTATGTATAAAATAGGGTCAATCAGTGGTATATCTTCAGCCAGACCCAATGGATGAAAATAGACACAGTTGGGGGAGAAAGATGGAGTTTACTGATCATGAATGGGTGTAAAACTTTCCTCTACAACAGCTAATGTTGTGAATTAGCTTTATTCCAATTAGAGAGAAATGTTTGGTTCCAGTGTTTACATAGGTAATATTTACATATTTTAATGGATTATAAAAGGTTTACACCATCCTTCTCATTCGTAGTTAAAATTCATCCTGATCTGGTTGAATTAAACTGTTGCGATTAAGGTGTTTATATGATGTGTTTTTATTCCAATTGGGCTATGATTCCCATTAGTGGAATATTATAGTCATATAAACACACCTACTGTTACGTTCTACAGATCATTTTAAGTTTGCTGAATATTGAGAAAAACGGTTTACCTGTTTGACATTTTGTGTCTCACTGAAACCAAGAAGCCAAAGGTATAATAGCAGAATAGAGGTTGCATCGTGCTGAGAGTTACACTTAGTCTCTGGGTTGCTTTTCTTACCTTCTTTTGTTTTACATAAGGAGCTTACCTGGTTACTGACTTTTTCATGGATGGCTACCAAAAAGTTTTCATCAAATAATAATGGATTTAATGATGCTCAGCAAGACGCTCCTGATTAACTTGAACCTTGTCCTGGACTTGGTTTGACAGCTCCTTGGTCTTCAAGATGCTTAATCATGTTCTCTAACAATCTCTTGGGCCTTCTAGAAACTATTTGCACGCATGAACTCCATTCAATTAATTACGTGTCTTCTGATGGCAACTGGCTACACCATAAATAACATAGATGTTTCACAACAGTTTGAAAAGGGTGAATATGAATCACAATTTCCATTTCTGTTTGTAAATTTTTCAATTTCTATTATTTATTTCAATTTAATTTATTATCGTTTTTACCCCCACTTCAATATCCATGGCTACGTTGTGTAGATTAATAACAAGACCAGTTAAATCCATTTTAGTTTCAGTTTGCTACACTACAAAATGTGCAAAGGTTATTAACAATTATTAACAAAATGATTAACAATTCTATACAGTGCAGCGAGATGTGCTTGGTAAATATAGAGTGACTTTGTGCATGAGCAGAGAAACCAGAAATAGCCAATTGTATGTGTCAGGAACTGCACTAAATGTGTGCATGTGTGTGTGTATGGGTGTGTGTTTTTATGTTGTGTGTCAGTCCAGCTCTTCACTTCCTCTGCTCATTCAGGCCAGAGAACACTCCGTTTGTCACCCAGTAAACCACAGGCTATTTCCACTGTACTGATGGACTACTAAAAAGCAGAAGCTAGCTTCTGCTTCTTTGTTAGACAAGAAAGCTGCTGTGGTGGAAATGTATGTTTCGCTGAAAGAGTTAGGAAGGGGGTGTGTTTATGTATTTATAACCGTAGTTCAGCATGGCAAGTGAATCTAAGCTATATATTAATAGATGCTGACTGTGAGCATGTGTTTAGGATTATAGACATGTATTTGTGCAGCGACTGTCCAAATCCTTACTTATATATAAACGTGGTGTTAGTTGTGTTCAGATGGATAAGGTACACGTATCTTATAAATGAAGCCAAAAAGTCTGCCATGTCTCATTAAACCAAGAATGTGTGACTGACAACGCTAGCACCTTTGTTCTCAAGATGTCAGCTTCCTGACTCTACTAGAAACTTGCACTTTAGAATCTTGGAGCTTGCATCAGCCTCTTTTGACATTTATTCTTAAGTAATCTGTTTATGACAGACCATTTGCTGGGCTTCCCCCCCCACCCCATGGACTATAATTAAATCCATTTAATCCAACACATAAAAAATATGGAGTCAATCATATTCTCTTTGTGTTAATAACTGTTTAGTCAGTGACACTGTACAACACATTTTAAAGTTGTTAATATTTTCTAACTCTACATTCATGTGACGGAGCTACAAAGTGACAGGCGACCGTACGGCGCAGAGCAGTGACATTTCAGCGACACCATAACAAGCAGTTGTAAATTTGATGTAAATTAAGCATGCTGTGCTAAAGCAACAAATCCAAACCCCTGGCTCTAACGATTCCTCAGACCAATTATGGTGCATGTAGTGAAAAATGTTTTCAATTCCCTCCCCAAAAACAACTTACAACCATGGTTTCACCTTATGTAGGGCCAGGGGTAGCTCAGTGGTTAAGGCACTGGACTACGGTTCAGAAGATCCCAGGTTCAAATCCCACGACCACCAAGTTGGGCCCTTGAGCAAGGCCCTTAACCCTCAACTGCTCAGATGTATAATGAGATAAAAAATTTAAGTCGCTCTGGATAAGAGTGTCTGCCAAATGACTAAATATACACAACTTCTCTATAAGAGATATAATGAAGAAAAAAGCTGGGAAGGAAGTAGCAAAGACGTTGATCCCTTTAGTGCGGTGTTCATAGTTAATATGAGGGGAGTTCAAGTCAGACCAGGACCTTTGATTATGCAAAATAATTCACTATATAATCCTTTGCTACATTTATGTACTTGTCCCAGGGGTTCACTATTGTTTGAATACTATCAAGGAGAATAGTTCTCGCAGTACACCATGATTAGATCCATGATTTGGCTGCCTGCTTCACATCTAAAACTCCTTTTATTGCCCAATCATGTGGAAATGGTTTGTCAGGAGGTCAGGACTATTCATGGAGTGTAGCAATAACTCCTAGTCGAGTTCTTGTAATGTGTGTACAGTTCTCACAGACTGATGAGTCTTTTATCCTCAAGTCGGCGACATTTTATCTGACCACTTTCAAGGATCGGGTATTCCACTTCCCGAATGTACACTGGAACGACTGTAGTGAGTACCGAGCCATCTCGGCCAGAATCGTTGTTCACAGACGTACGGCCTTCTTTAAAGCGTTTGCACGATTCAAAGGGTCTCATCACTGTACTGTGCTTGAAGTCGTATGTTGCCATCATTCGTGAGAAATTTCTTTACAGGTCCCAGTTTGACTTGAACGCCTCTCGTACAACTAGCTTGCTTTGCTGCCTAGCATGTGACATGTAAGTTACATTTATTTGTATTGTAGGCTGCATACAATATATTTGGCATACCTTGAAAAAAAGGCAGAACAATGCGTGCTTACAAGCAACGATAGTAGCAGTTGCTTCACGTTCACAAAATAAACTCGAAACCTGAGTGACCTGTCATGCTAGTATGTATGCTAGTTTGGCTAGCCTCGATCTATGCTAATTTGGAATTAGGGTAAGTATTAAATGAATGTATAGTGTATATGTGTTTATTGAATTGATCAAAATCACTCATTCACTCGTCTATACCGCTTTATCCTGTATTCAGGGTCGCGGGAATCTGCAGCCTATTCCAGGAGGCTTAGGCACAAGGTGGGGTACAGCCTGGACAGGGTGCCAATCCATCGCAGGGCACACACACATACACACACTCACATTCACACACTACGGTCAATTTGGGAATCCCAATTAGCCTAATCTGCATATCTTTGGACTGTGGGAGTAAACCGGAGTACCTGGAGGAAACCCATCAAACACAGGGAGAACATGCAAACTCAGAGTTGGGGAATCAAGCCTGGCCGTGAATCAAACCCGGATCCCTGGAGGTTGTAATTTGGTACCCACCATCCAGTGGTTGTTGGGGGGTCTGGCCGGTTCCTCCAGTCCAGCAGTGCTGAGATCTTCGAAGCTGAGGTTGAGACTGTATTCTAGATTGCAGTGAGGGGCTGCTGTAGAACAGACCGGAGGAGGAGGTGGTTCAGGCTGAAAAAATGTACCGCTGCCCTGCTCACTAACCTTTACACATTCCTCCTGCAGCATCTGGCTCTCTACCTGCCGCTGCTCCAGCACCTGGGGAACAGGGACACAGAAACAGAAAGGACCACACTCATTCGCTTGGGTCTTAGTTAAAGAAAACAAAGCAGTAGGCAGATTATCTGATAGCTAAGATAGGGTGTTTCATTTTTTTTTTTTTTTAGTTTAATCAGGAGTTTGATTTAAAAAGGAGACTTAATATGTGAAAAACAAAACATAACTGGATGTGCTGTCATGGGGAAAATGGTCAACAGTGGGGTGGTGTGATGCAACCCAACATGAAATGGAGGCCTGATACACCCACAAGTTCATTACTTTCTAATAGCAGAACATGCTAAAATGCAAAAATACTTTATTAAAGAATGACACTTTACTTTTTTCTGTTTATAGCAAGCAAAGCAAGCTTCTAAGGTAGAGTGCTAAGGATATGTACAATGTTGTTGTTGTTGGTCTTTCGGCTGCTCCCGACAAGGGGTCGCCACAGCGGAATATCCAGTCCGCACAACAACT
>JAOTQY010000002.1:8409785-8426523 GCA_026413445.1 Dolichallabes microphthalmus
TGACTCGTAAACGACCTGATTCTGGGTCGGGGTGTCGTGAGTGGCAGAGCAGCTCCATCGCTGCGATCCATTGAAAGGAGGATTTACTATCACATGTTAAAACCCCACAGTTATAGACGTCTATGTTAAGCATAATTCATACAGCATTTATTATATGTTATATAATTTATTTGTCAGAACATTTAAATAGACAGCCAATCAGTCATTTTTTTCTGACTTTCATTGAGCCTGTCCTTTCATTAAAACTTTAATTTCTTTTCATTATGGGAAATCTAGTTCATTTTAAGACAAAAACAAAACACATGAGCTTCTCATGTGCCTTGAAAATAATTGTGAAAATGTGTCTAAACCAGGCCACAAGCATTGTTCTTGGGAACAGATCATGAAAGCTGGTTATCTAGGGACAGTAACTAGAACTGTCCCAGCAAGCCTGAATGAGGAATAAGATTTATGTTAAAGGTCACTGATGTGAGAAGTGAAAGCTCCAGTGTCCAGCTGCAACTATGAAATATGGCCTTTTTCTAGGCAGCTCATAAAAGTTCTAGTGTATGACATTGCCCATCACTTAGAAAGCATTTTCCCCCCAATTCTTTCACACTATGGTAAAAGTCCCACCCTTGGCGATCTGTACATGCACTTTTTAATATTTCCATCTAAAACACATCTGATTCATCTACCAAGTTTATCAATCTAGCTGTAGAAGTCTATGAATCACAGGACATTCTAAATCCACACTACCAGGAATGGTATTTTAGATACTATATAAAGCATGCCAAAGTGAAAGAAGGATAGAAATTAATGAAAAATGAGGAAAAGTCTCATGTGAAGGAGCCTGTACCTGCTTCACTCTGGGGGGCTGAGCCTTTGTCTGTCCAGAACAGGAGAGGATATGAAAGGAGGAGGGAAGAATGATTATATTAAGATTTAAATCATCATCAAGGTCAAAGGAGGATTTGTGAAGACAAATTAAGCTTGGACCATAATTCTTTAAAGTGGCTAAATGAATTTGGCATAAAAGTGACAGGAGAGTTAAAATAAAAATTAAAAAAAATAATAAATAAATAAACATGCAAATTGATTACCAATTTCATTACAAAAGTTTTCCTAGATAATAGCTGATGGAAATGATCATCACAAGAACATTTCCTCACATCATCAGGTTAAGACACTATGCTTGCAATAAAAATTTTGTCATTAAGACTAATGTCTTAGAAGTGTGTCATTAACAATTTGAATGACATGAGAAATCACATCCGCTTGATGAAACAATTACAGTGGATTATAGTGAGGCCTTGAGGACTAGTATATTTTTATAGCTGTTCCCCCCCCCCCCTATATATGTTGTTTAACATTAAGCGTTAAAAAGGAAAGCTCTCTGGGTTCAGATCTGGCAGGAAACACACCCTTTGTTGTAAAGTGAAAAAAGCTAGCAAGAATCTAATATTCATCCCTACGTGGAGACATCATTAAATACAGTGAATCAAATCAGCTCTTTCACAGCAACCGGCCTGCAATGCAGAGCCTTTGTTACAATTATTAAGTTAAACAAATTCACTGCATGAAGAATTAAAGTCAAGAATATTCATATACACGCACACACACACACTGCCTGACCAACAATAACTGCAAAATCGAATATTTCATTGGACTAGCTTTGAATATGGCACACTATGTGGTGGCCAGGTCATATGTGAAAATCAATCCTCATGCTCCCAGAAACACTTTTTCACAATTTGAGACCTGGGATTTGCCTGTGCTATCAGGGAGGAAAAAGCTTAATTGATGGGATACGTTGGTCATTCAGTACATTAAGGTCATCAGCTGAATTCATTTTATTGCCACATAACATTGCTGAGACTAGACGTGACCAACTTAAGCAACCCCAGGTCATGACACTGCCTTCAGAGGCTTGTACGGAAGCTTGATGCATGATCAATTATCGCTCCATGTGCCTTCTTTCTTACCTTGACACACGTCACTCTGAAATAGGGACAATCTGAACTCATTAGACCACATGACCTTTTTCCATTGCTGCAATAAATGGTTTTCTAATCCCCACACTTCTGTTTATTCCCAATCCTTGTGATCTCTGACAGTCATGATTTTTGTTCTGAATACATTTCATTTGTGAAGTTGACAGTTTGCCACTACCCGTCAAGTTTAATAATGCATTTGACAGTTCTTAACTCAGTTCAATTTCCTTAGTTGTTTTCTTTGCTTTATGTGCGTCTTTCTGGACTAGCACCTTTTTCTTTGGATAGGCAGTGTATGTGCATAGACAGAGATGGATTGAGAGAGACAGAGACCATGCTAAAGTGTGTTTCTACCCCTTCTCACTTTGAGAAGCAAGCATTAAATTTTAGAAGCACCCATCTTGGTGTGACGGCCAAAGAAAAGTGGGTTACAGCAATAAAAGAAAAAAAAAGTGGGTGTACTTGCAGCTGGACATGCTTTCCCTCTGAACATATAGCTCGGGCTGTACACTTGAATACTGATTACATGCATAAAAGAGATTGAGGGAGAGACTGAAGTTAAAAGAGAAAGCAAGAAGAACTAATAAAAACAATGCAAAAAGGCATACAGAACTATAGTCATCACTGAGGCAAAATAGATACATGGGCATATGGGGGATTCAAGTAGCTGTGGCTAGCTTGTGCTCAAAAAAGCAAAAGGTCATGATGATACAGCATGAGGACAGTTAGCAGATTTTCAGTCAGGTAACCAGACTAAATAAACTTAAACAGCCTGGAATACAGCACTCAAGCTCAACAATACAGAAGAGAATTATGAAAACATGAATATGAAAAGAGAGATATGGATAAAGGCCGTTCACATCCTGATACACAAGCAAACAATTCACTTTAACGTACACTACAGGCCAGAAGTATGGAAGCAAGCGTGTTCTAACTTGAAAAACAGTCAATTTGCCTATAAAGAAACACAACATGTACAGTAATATCTATTTAATGAGAAGACATCCAAAATGTATCTAATATATACCAGCATGATATTAGAATGAGTTGTAGTATTTTATACATAGAAAAATCTAAATTGGTTGAGAACAAAGTTTTGCAGGCCAGTTTTGCATGTAAAATGATTTATTATTAATATTATTATTATTATTATTATTATTATTAATCTTCTATTTGACACCAATTCATCTGGAGCCTCCAAATGCGACAAATATGAAAACATGACTACTACTAAAACTATTTTTAAATGCATACATTTGCATATACATCTGTATTTGGATAAATGCAAATACAGTGAGTAAAATAAGTATTTGATCCCCTACCAACCAACAATACTTCTGGCTCCCACAAACCAGTTATGTGCTCAGTACACAGGATAATTTAAAAAGTTGCTCCTAACAAATCGTTATGTGAATAAAAGCTATCTGTCCAGAGAATCTTTGATCCAAACCTCATCACCATGGGCAAGACCAAAGAGCTGTCCAAAGATGTCAGGGACAAGATTGTAGACCTGCACAAGGCTGGAACTACAAGACCATCAGCAAGAAGCTTGGTGAGAAGGAGACAACTGTTGCGATTATTCGCAAATTGAAGATTCCTCCAAGATTTTACGTCATGGGGTAAGGACAATAATTAGAAAAGTGAGGGACCAGTCCAGAACTACACGGGAAAGTTTGTGAATGATCTCAAGGCAATTGGTACCAAACAAACCATGATGCCCCATGGACTGACATCCTTCAGCGCCCACATGGTCCTCCTTCTGAAGAAGGAATACTGTATGTATAGGCCTTTCTGAAGTTTGTCAATGAACAGAGGAGGATTGGGAAAAAGTGTTGTGGTCAGATGATACCAAAATTTAGCTCTTTGGCATCAACACAACTCGCCGTGTTTAGAGGAAGAAAAATGCTGACTGTGATCCTAAGAACACCAGTCATGCATGGGCATGGAAGGATCATTCATTGAGGGGCCTATGGACAGGGCTATGTATTGTAGAATCTTGGATAAGATCCTTCTGAGGATGGGTCTTTCAGCATGACAATGACCCAATACCGCCAAGGCAACAAAGGAATGGCTCAAGAAGAAGCATTTTAAGGTCATGGAGTGGCCTAGCCAGTCTCCAGACGTTAATCCTATAGAAGATTTCTGGAAAGAGATGAAACTTTGCCAAACGTTGTCAAGCTACAGACAGAAACCTTAAGAATTTGGAGAAAATCTGTAAAGAAGAGTGGTCCAAAAATGCTCCTGAGATGTGTGCAAACCTGGTAACAAACTACAAGAAACATTTGTGCTTGCCAACACATATACATACATACTTATTTTATTTATTGAAATTCAACTTAATTTATAACGTTTGTTATCCCCTGTAAGTGGGCAAGCTTACAAAATCCGCAGGGGATCAAATAATTATTTTACCATATGTAGAAAAAAAAAGTTTTGGTAAAGCTTTACCTAAAGTCTCTGTTACTTTACCTAACTTTTCTGTTATGTATGCTAAAAGAAGAAGCCTTTGTCACATATACTTTACTGTACAGTGAAATTATTTTCTAAATAATAATAATCTATAAAAGAAATCTTGATAAAAAAAAAACTTTTTACACTGAATAATGGGATTATAAATATTTACAGTGTACAGAGGTAGAATGTAAAAGCGAACCATATACACTCAGTTTATGCTTCCTGTATGTTTGAGGTAAAGTCAAATGAAATTACACAACGGTTAAACAATTAAACAGTACAACAAAGAAAATCTGACTCCCCTTTCTAATTTTATATCATATTAGCAGGGTCAAAGTTTGTAGGGCAATAGGGTAGATTTTGTGCATTTTGTAATAGAACAGATTTTATATGTATCTGTGTTTTTATATTTTTAAAACACATTGTTCACACAGTCAGACATTTCAACATCAGACAAACCTTGCCATGGATTTCACTGCAATTAACTTTGTTTCTTCAACAATTATTTCACCAATTTATTATTCCTTTAAAATAACTTTTTTGTTTCTTCCAAATTTTGGCCTATAATGCATTTAAAAGAGACGCACAAGAATAACACTTAATGGTACCATAGAGGGGGAGGTGAGGGAGGGGGAACCTTCGAAGGCATCTTCTCTGATAACACCCTGACGAAGAAAGAGATGATGCAAATAAAAATATGGGTGAACATGAACCAGGGGAAAATGACAGAGATTGCTAGAATGGTTGGAGTACACATGTATACACTACACAAACACACTGTAACACACAAATTCTGCAGCTTAAGCTCTTCATGAAATCTTTAAACTATTTTTCTCACTTCACAGAACCTGTTATGGGATGCATGATTTTATTAAATGAAACATAAAACTTTAGGAAATTCAAGAAACCATAGAGACATGTTTATGTAGTCAAATACAGTGGTTCTCAAGCCCCATACCAGGCAGCATAGTCACTGCACCATGTGTGCGAGCGGTTCATTTTCTAAAACATCTGAATTCAGAAAAGGCTGAGAAATTAGCCAGAATGTTGAATTAGGTGTAACTGAGACTCTGTGCAGTCAATGGTGTTCTCAGGACTGGGGCCGAGAACCACTTATCCACACTAAAATACACACATGGCTCTAAGGGTTAATTGTGTACTTACTAGTCCAGAGTTGTGGTCCTTATGGAAGGCCAGTTTGGAGGAAGGATGGGAGGGGGCATGGAGGGGGTTGCCAGAATAATGACGGGGCACGTGATAAACATGAGGAGGGAAATAAGGCTACAGAGGTGGAGGAGAGAAAGGGACCATGAACAAATGAGGACAGGATGGGATGGGCTACATATTGCAAAAGCAGAAATGCTAAAAAAAAAAAAAAAAAGTAAAATGTCTAAAATAAAGGAAATGGCCATAATAATTTTTTAAGCTTATTCATTTGGTCATATTTTTCAGTGCACCACATCAAGGCCTAGGACAGTGTGTGACAGTGTGTTTGTGTGTACTGTAGCTTACTCGGTTGTAGAAGGGGTGTTGTGGGCCGGTGAGGCCACTAAAGTAGCTGCTGTGAGTCTGAGCAGGAAAGGAGCCAGTGGGCGAGCAGGCTGCAGGACCCTGGCCAAAGACTGAGTGCGGTCTCGCCGGTGCCTCCTGCAGGGGCATTGTGGGATAGCTCACTCCTCCAAGATGCATCTGCTCCCGGGCATCACGCACATCTTGAAAGAGAGAGAGAGAGAAAAGGAGAGAAAGAGAGTAAAAGAGAGAGAGATCATATCTGATGGAAGATTATAATTTCGACATGTGTTTAAACGCATTCATTTACGCCCACTCATGGTTAACTTTAGCCAAATGAAGCGCAGCTTTTTTAGTAAGTCCTGTGAGAAAGGAGAAAAAAGGCCTGGCTCTGTGGGCTGGTTCTCAAAACAACAAACAGTGATGACCAAACAGTCTCCTCCCAAAAGATTCAGCGGATTACCAGTACAACGTGCCAAAAAAGTCTGACAACTCTTTATTTTTCCCTGTGTGCAGCAATCATACATTTCAGCTTTGGGAAATAAGCAGTCAAAGTAACTCAGAAATAAGGAGGCAATTTTGAATGATGTCTTGCATCCTGACCTAAGCACAAAAGAACCCTTGTTTCTTTCTCTTGGCTAAATAGTAGAATCGTTTACAAGTCTGGCCAGAGCTCTTGACACACCTCATAGAGGAGATTAATGCTCTGGAACACTGAAGCGGATTAATAGTTAATGCAGGGGACTCCATACTATATCTAGTCTAAACTTGTTGAACCATGACTAAAAACTGAGCGGTGAGTAGTGGGATGTCTGTAAACCTGCAATGATCTCTCGAAGTTTAGGATCCAAGTTGACAGTGCAGGGTAGGAACATCTCGACATCATGGGCCGTGAGCACGGGGGTTCGCGAGGACAGGAATACTTCAAAGCTGCGGATGTCTCCATCAATTTCCAGCAAGGGTTCGACATCTTTGGTGGTGGGGATGTTTTTGGAAATCCTGCAGCAAAAGGGATAAAAGGTTTACGGTGATTATGGTGGAAATATAATGTCTAAAAACAAAAAAGAAGCTTTTTTTTTTTTTTTTTTACAATTTAGTTGCTTCAACGCTTGTCTACAGCCAGCTGAGGATAATGTGAAACTCACTGGACATCTATGAATAAAGGAACAGTGAAATAAAGGAAACGTGTGACGATGACAGGAAACACAAAAACTACCATCACTCCCGCAAGCTCACTTTGAAATATCCCTTGATGCAACATTAAATTTCCTGAGTGAGCCTGATTCATGCTGACTGATGACGCAAACAGATTGTCGTAATTTTCTTTATCGTGATTTGCGTCTTCATTATATAATCAGACATGAAGAACACGTTATAGAATTAGATTTTATTCTAAGTACCAAGCCTGATGGAATTGAGGGATCTAAGACAGCCTTAATGCCTCTCACACTCACACCTTCTAAAAAAAATACCCAGAATGCTTTAGTAGTTATGTTGATTCAGAGTGGCTGATAAAGCCTGTGTATCAATCTTAAGTTGTGTTGCTTTAATATGTGTGATTTTGGACTCAACAGAAAGTAGCCTTGAGCTCAGAAAACCACAAAGTCAGGCAACATGTGATAAATCATTTCCTGGCATGGGAGTTACTATCAGATGCAGCTCAAGATTTGCTTACTGATGAATGCAGATATTTTGCTTACACAATATTTCTTCTTCTATCTCTCCATAATTATGTCTGTTCGCCTTGTGATGGTCAGCCCTACTGGTATTTCCCATGTACTATCTGGATGATTAGAAAGCAAAGCAAAGCTTTTTTTTTTTTGGTAATGGGCACAGACTAGGTACCTCGTAGCATGGCAGTGGATTAAGTAATCCGATTTGATGTGAGCACAAATGAGTTCAGTGATCAAGCTGACGTGGTGAAGTTGCTACTGGATTCTAAGCACCTGAGAGCAGAGCTGAAGTGAGTCCCTGACAGTCTCTTACCTGTTGTTGGAAAATGTTTTAACATTGAAAGATGTTACATACAGTATAGCAGTATTTAGTTTTTAACATTGAAAGATGTTACATACAGTATAGCAGTATTTAGTTTTTAAACTGTTTCCAATTACAAGAGTCTAAAGATTTATCATAATTTTTGTTTTCATAATTAATTTACAGAAAACAGCCCATAATAATAAGGTGAGGAGAATCTATACCCATTCATCCTGCTTATGTACTGCTATGTAAGGTCATGGAAGGCCTGGAGCTTGTGCTCTATGGAACTTGAGGCACAAGGCAGGGATACACACTGGATGTGGTTCCAACCCAGGGCACAAACACAAACTTGCATACACATAACAGGCAATTTGTTAACATCAATTAGCCTACATGCCATGACTCCACGCACACAGACCAGAGGCAAGATCTCTGAGGCCAGTGGCCCACAGTGTCTGTGGGCTGTACAATTCAGATGGCTCCAGAGCACATTATACTCTCCAACAGCTGCATTATCCAGCGGTGACTGTGTACAACAGTGTCTGTGATCCACTGGATAGAAGAAAAGACATTACATATGCTGGACAATGACTCGCACTGTGCTAGAGCAGGCATTACGGTCAATGGCTCATCAGGAAATGCCATGTGAGCAGACGGCTGACCTTCTACACAATGACATTACGTGGAGGTGGAGATGGGGTGAATGGGATGATCCATATCAGACACCCGTAAGCACACAATAGACGAATATGAAGAGTTTGTTCACAGATAAACTTGAACAACACTGCTGTGAGAGGAGGTGGTAGCCGAACACATGGTGCCTGTAAGGGAACAGGATCTGGTGCTTTTCCCACGCGCTGTATTAGGCAGAACTGGTAGCTTGCTTCTCCTGAAATCCAGCTGGAATTGTTTATTTGGTGTGTGTGAGAGAGTGTGTGTGCATATATGTTTGCTCACAGACAAACAGGAGCCAGTGACGAGAACCTCTCAAGAGACTTCCTCTGTCACAAGACACCACACCCCCCCAGCACGCACACACACACACACACACACACAAAAACCAATGTTCCTTTACTAGCATGACTCCACTCCAATCTTTTTCAAGAAGTTCTTTTTAGGCACGTAGTTAAACATACTCAAAATACACACCAGACTTTCCAGCAAGAATGTTTGCATATACTCCATATTTGGAAAATTATCATCATCTTATTCACACTCCATTCAAAACTTAAAATGCAGAAGTTCTCTATGGACCTTAACCTGATTGTGTAAGGTAACAACTTTTTTTTGGTCTTGTTTTTGCATTTTCTTGTACACAGAATGTTTATCTACTTTTTCTTGCACCCATTAACATGTTATGTACATCTATTCAGCAAAAACAAACAGACACATGACATGTAGCTTCACACTGCAAATTAATGTGGGAATAATACAGGTTTGCCATATGCTTCCTTAACATACTGTAACAACCCTTTCATATAAAATACAGTTTGACCACCAAATCCGTATAATGCTTAACCACTGTTCGCTGGCTGCTCGTTACCGTAGGTTTATATCCTAATGATGATTATGTAACAACCCATTTAAATCCATTACTTGAAATATGGTATCTCCAGGTATCCAGAAAGACTTTTTGTCCGTCATTTTTGGCTCTTATTTTCTATCTAGTCCATGTACAGTTTCAGAGGAATAGATTTTGTTTGTTAAGCATTTGTTTGTCACATTGACATATGAATAATTCAAGCATTATAAACAATCTAACATAAGGAACGAACCAGTAAGAAACAGGTGCAGATGATGACAGATGATCAGGCCGGTGATTATTATACTGCTGATGCTGAATGCTGAGTCTTTGAACAGACAACAGAGGAAATGAGGTTGCTGCTGAGATTGTTACACAAACAACCAACTTTTCAATTGCATCTTTAGACACTTCACGGCCTGTCACAATAAAACATTTGTTTCAGTTTCTTTCATTTAATCTACATAATTTAATTTTTTAAAATATGAATGAGGAGTAGCTTAAGATTTCTGCATACTACTGTACTGTTTCACTTGCAAAAACTGTTTCCATAGAGCCCACATTGTTCACTCGTGTTAATTCCTTTTCTTTCTCAGCAGAAGGTTCTGCCTATACACTGATAGATGATGTTTCATGTTAGCAAAAACCAAAATCCTCTCAATCTGTCCTGAAAGAAAGCAAGACCACCATATCAGTGCATACTGTGTCTCAAGAGGGACAATCGAGTCAAGTCAAGATGAGAGCATTGGCCAAATGATTGCTAACGTGAGACACTGAGAGGGGATGAGCTTCCAGAAAGTGTCAGTTGATATCAAAGTGTTGATTGGCTTGTCTGTTATTTTACTTTTTAATTGTTTCCATTTAATTTGTGGGGGGCGGGGGAGAAGACCCCATACTGTAATGTATTTTTGTGTGAAACATTTACCCAGCATACACCAAAGTAAAAATGTTCACTGATGCATGATATCCAATAAGTTGGCAGTTTTGGAATCCAAATACATTAAACATGACACTACAACACTACAGTGACTGTTATGCAGAATGGCTTTGGGTGAAAGAAAGCTCCACCACAAAGGCCCTACTATTTTATCTGGCATAAACACAAAATACACAAATGTCTTGACACCTGCCATATCCAAACACAACACCCAGTCCAAAGCATAAACATGCCATCGCAACGCTCTAGTTCTAACAGCTTGAGCCGACAGCAGTCATACTGGTTTAAGTGGGGAACGATGGGAGAAGGGAAGTGGGGAGTGCGTCTGTTGGTCAGTCACTGAGGACATATGGGTAGTTACTCATCTTCCCCTTTTACAGATATGTCAGTCTCCTTTCCTTTTGCACAAGCTTGCTGGGTTCAAAAGTCTGCGCTGAGCAGCATCGTGTCTGACACCTTAGTCACATCACAAAAGCTGCTAGCGTATTGTTCAAATGGCTCTCGTCGTTTACTAAATGCTAAAACATGCAGGGCGCTATTTATATTGGCTCGCACCAGTGGAACCCATCCGCCTCAAAAAGACAGCATTTTTTCAGTCAATGCGGAAGAAAAGTTGGCCCAAACATCAAGTGATTTGTTCCAACATTGCTCGTGAGATTTTTTTTTCCCTTTTTGCTTTGGGAGAGATATGCAAATAACCAAAGGCACCGTCAGTCATCTTTCATGGGAGCGTTGGGATCGGCCGAGAAGCCTCATGTGAAAACAACTGTTGGGGGAAAAAAGGGATTTTTGTTCTTTTTTTTTATGCAGAGGAAGATAAAAGTGCACAGGCTATCTTGCAGGCATTACATATAAAAAATAAGACTATTGATTGAAGCCATGTGGTGGCTCTGAGACTAGTGGCGTGGCTGCCTTGGGAGGTTTCTAGCCTGCGTTTCTCTAAAGACTGATCAATCCTGACACTGACTGAGCCTTCTTTTCTTCCTCCTCTTCCTCTTTTTGAAAAACTCCTACACAGCAGCAGCTGACGGGAAGAAGCATAATTCTCCCACTCATTCCCCCTCCGGCTGACCGATTAACGTGCCACTTGACTTTGCTTCCAGCCACCCCTGTGATGATGGTGCAAGGCAAGTGCCTTTCATCATTTACACAAAATGCCCAGACATGCAGAAAAGCTAACATATTATAAGACAAGAGAATCGATGTTACCACTGCTAAAAGAGCAACCGTGGCTGAATTACACGTTATAGACGGCTGGTAGCAGCCAATGGTGGCCTAGTAGAGGCGGGACCCAGAGAGCAGCTGGCAGGCTGGCACGTGGAGCTGTAGGCGTCCGTCAACACTCCCTGGAGTGAGGAGCTGCCAGGCGCTCAATCAAGCAAGCAGAGCAAACATGTTCATGGCTGCACTGCTGATTCGCACTTGCATGTAAAGACACAGCACTCCTTAAAAAACCTCTCAGTGGGTTCCAGTTCAGCTGGATACACAGAAATGACCAATACATACAAGTACAAACACATCTGAATTCAAGCTTTCCTTTTACTCCTAACCTGACTGGAAACTTCCTTTTATGAATCCAACTTATACTTGGCAAAGAGGATTAATTATGCCTGACTAAGACTGAAAGACATTGGAGCATTTAAGCAAAGGCCACTGGTCAGTAAGACAACACGGTAAAAGACCAAGAGACCGAAATCAATACACTGAAATCAAGTGCTAAGTAATAATAACAATGACATGAAAGCTATGTAATGACGTTTTGTGAAAGGAGATTTTGCGCAAAAATTATGCAATCGCCATATCATAATAGCTATTTCGCTAACAGTCTAGGTGAAGTCACATATCAGGAAGATATCCTAAAACACTGCATCCTGAAGAAGGTCAGGGCCAATTCCAGGCAAACGGATGTCTTCACTTGAGAGTTGCTGAAATGGTAAACAAGATTTCCTTTACTGCTGAAGAAACAGACAGATGTTCAGCACGTCCTTAGCCAAAAGGTGGGTGGAATTAATTTGACTTTTGTCACAGTTTTATTGTTGAAGCTGGTAACAAGGAACTTCTCAAGAATCAACTGGTAGGATGTTCTATGGAGGTAAAATGGCAACAATTATCACCTAAAAATAACGGTCACTTTTGGTTTCTACTAGAATGTTATCCAGGGATGAGTGGAGTGTTTTCAAATCCTTGTCAGAAAACAATTTCTGACTTTTCACACTCCTGTACCATCAAGCACACAGAAATCTCTTAACATAAAACATTTTAAGTAATTAAGCTTAAGCTACTGATATATTATTAATGCTTTGTTGAATTGCTTTTAGCAGCATTAAAAGCAAAACCTTGCCTAGGAACAGAATGTTGTTCTCAACAGATCTTCGAACAGCATGAAGATGTCTTTCAGATGACCAAGATCAACCAGGTCATGATGTCACTGATGTTTTACATTGAACTAAACCAACATATTTGATAAGACCGTGATTAGCAATGCTAGTGATGGAAACATCAATCATGTTAAGATTTGAATTGCAAACACTGGGCTACTGTAAAGAACGGTTAAGAAACAAACAAACACAGGAATATATTTTTCTAAAAAACAAATTTAAAAAAAGATGGAAAAATTGGGAAATTCAAATACTAGGATAGTTGTCTAACAACAAAAATCCATTAAATGCATTGTTTTATGAGATAAACCAATCAGCCATAACATTAACACCACTGGCAGATAAACGATATTGATCACAAACTACACCAGCAAACTGATGATAGGATCATTGGCACCCAAGGGTCACCCTTGCCCACACACCAGTCTGTCTGGTCCGATTCCACAGAAAAGCCCATACAGCATGACACCATGATAGAAATACACCAGAACACCCAGTGCACCACAGCCCACTGGGCCACATACAAACTCGCTACCAGAATCTCACATCACAAACCACTGTAACACTGATGACTCAAAACTCATTTTCTCTCTCAGACACTCATGTTAAGATCTCCGAATGTCACGCAGATATCTGGAAGGCAGCTCATACCAAGTTCTTGTCGTATCTCTGGACTAGTCAAGGAACATCTTACAACGTACAAAACCTTTGCATAGCTACATTTTCTGCCCGTTGTCTTGGTCATGCAGGTGTCTCTTATTATAATTTCAAAGGGATAGTACCTCTTCTCTCCATAGATGTATTTCAAGTGCTCAGATCCTTCTCATGTCAAGATTGGACTATTGCAACTCGTTCAAGCAGGTCTTTGCCACCCTGGTCCAGAATGTAGTTCTACGTCTTTTTTCAACAACCCAAATTTCTCCCAAGTCACCTCATTACCGCGTTCGTACCAATGTCTTTCTGTAGCTGCCTGAAGATAATTTAAAATACTAAAGCTTGCTGTCAAAGCCAAACCAGCTTCCACCTACACTTGTCAAACCCACTCTGTACCACATTCTCTTTGCGAAACAAGCATGGCTCAACTCACCATCCCTTAAGTCTCCCCATCAATATGCTTCTCTCTGCTGACATTACTCTAACCCTCTATAAAAAGGGTTCTAATTTCTCAGATCAAGGCCAATTTTGCCTTATATAGGGCCTTATATAAAGCAAAATGCCTTAGTACAGTTTATACTTTTCATTAGCCAATAGTACAACAAAGAAAAGCAGAATGTTATGGACTAATGAATGCAAACGTAATAATGTCAGAATAAAAGCATTGTGAGAAGCACTAATGCCTTTATGTAAATTGTAGGATGATGTAGAGTTTCATACTAGAGTTTGCGATTTAATTAATTATACAATGTTATTAATCTTTTGTTGACCATTTAATTTAAACGACTCGAATTCTGTTTTTTTATTCAAAACCGATTCACGCTTTAGGTCATTTTTTATAAATGTACAACTTTTAAATTAGATAAAATCAACAAATCTTATAAATATACCACAACTTTTGCAGAAAACACAACATCACCCAAATCTTTTGCACAATACTCAAAAAATTCTCTTGTTCAGCAAGATAATTTATTCTTCTTCATTTGAGTTTATGGGGAGTCGGAGCATCCTCTACCTAGTGGACTAGACTGTGGAGCAAACAATGGGCATAAAAATAAAATATTAGCACTTTGTACAAGATTTACTGGAATTGGATTAAGAACTGTGCAACGCATTATTGAATGTTCGAAAGATAGTGTTGATAGTCAGAAAAAATCCATTCTCCATTATCACTTAAGTGCTTGATGAAGTTGCATCATAAAAAAATAAATAATTAAACATCTATGTGGCCGTAAGAAAACCACTTCTTAGTGAGACTAATAGCTTAAGGATTGTACTTTGTAGCAATGGAAAAAGGTCATGTAGTCTCACGAGTTCAGACTGAACCTACTGTATTCCAGAACGATAGGCGCATCAGGGTAACAAAGTAAGGACATAAAGCGATGCTCATAACATGCAGAGCGCTCACCATGCAGGGTTGCTCATTGGTTAACGATGACATTGGAAAGTTCCCGAATCCCCACCGCCCGCCAACAACAATCTACCACTGTTGGGCCCTTGAGCAAGGCGGTTAACCCTCAACTGCTCAGATGTACAGCAGAATAAGATAAAATTGTGTAAACGTACAAGCCTCTGAAGGCAATGTTATGATCTGGGATTGATTCAGTTGGTCAGGTCTAGGCTCAGCAAAGTTATATGGCAATACAAGGAAGTGAGTTTATAAACTGAATGTACTGATCATTGGATCAATGGAATCAAAGGATTTTTTTTCTTCCATGATGACGGGCATATTACAGGACTGAAAGAGTGCACATGTCTAAAGGCAATCATACTAAAGGCAATCATAAATCTTGGTCAGGTATTGAATATCTATAGAGATTTTGCTTCATCATGTGTACATTATCTTTGGGAAAGCAACTGCCTGGTAAAACCATATCCAATCTTAAGCCATGCCATTTAGAGATTGCAATAAAATAAGTTGATTTAAGCCTAATTTTCTCAGAGCTTGAAGGCTTTTTAAAGAAATGAACCTTATACTTCTCGCACCGAATTAATCAAATACTGCCATATTCATATGTTCATATGCCACAGAAGATGCAGCGATAAGGATTCATTGTGTCTAGGTTAATAACAAATTTTCCTTCAAGTGCTCTAGAACACTCAATTTCAATCTTCAGTCTAAAAAGACGTTCTCTCATTTCCCACTTTCGTCATCATCATCATGATGTCATAAACACCCAAAAGCCTGGGAACTACAAAGAACAAAAAGCAATTCCTCTGTGACAGCATGGCTTCAAACCAGCGTTAGATCCACTCTGCTCTCCCTCTGTTCACCACGCAGCCTTTCACTTTATTTCACATTCTCCCACTCCCCAGCTCATCTCAACCATCTGGAGGTCACTCTGCCAAGCGAAGGTTCTGTGTGTCCTCGATAAGTGTGGTCCTTGTCAGAGATCATGCTCCCTTCTATTGGGAAGTAGATGGGCTTTTCAACAGCCTCATCATTTACAGTGCTATTCATTTACAGGTTCACTCCCACCACCAAATGCTCAGCTGCCATACACGATCCAGAGGGAGAGGCATACGGCGCAAATCTCTCAGACTTGTTCGAGACAAGCTCACTACGTGAGGGAAATATGGAAACAGCACAAAGGCGGCAACGAAGAAAGAATCTCTAAGCCGAGGGCACAAAAGTTCAAAAGTGGTGAAAAAAAGGAAGCTGTGCTCTTTTGTTCAGGAACGATATTTAAAGCCTTATTAGGCAGCACGCAAAAAGAGAATTGAACGAAATGTGCTTCAGAAAAAAAAATGCTTTTATCTCTGACGGTAATTGCAAGCAAAATTACAATAATTGGTCCAATTAAAGTAATCCTGAATGAACAGTATGTCATCTTAATGTTTCTGTACTTGCAAAAGGAGTATTTCTAATTAGCTCTGATTGCTGTGCACAGATTCATTTCAAGTGTCATTAGTTTAAAAGTTTGGGAGAAATCGTCTTTAAAGCTAGCATTTAGGGCACAGCGCTGGAGTAATTGTCCGCTGAATGAACGAGCGATGTGGGAAGAGCGACAGGAGAGAAGACGGGCTATCTATCTGTACAGGAGGACAGTTTAAGCATCCGGAGGTAGGTTCAAGATGAAGGAGAGTGTGAGTGTGAGGGAGCCATGCCAAGAGACACGGTTAGTGAGGTGAAGACAAAAGGCGAGGGGGCATGTCCTCTTTCCTGAGCTTTCACACTCCTGTGTGTGAATGGTTGTGTAAGAGCGTGTGCCTCCAGCTCTCCTAACGGTTAATTAACAAGGGGCTCTGGCAGTATGGGAGGTGTGTGTGTGTGTGTGTGTGTGTGTGTGTGTGTGTGTGTGTGTGTGTGTGTGTGTGTGTGTGTGTGTGTGTG
>JAOTQY010000002.1:8433185-8446053 GCA_026413445.1 Dolichallabes microphthalmus
AGGATAGGGTTAGATGGAGGCAGATGATTCGCTGTGGCGACCCCTGAAAGGGAACAGCCGAAAGACAAAGAAGAAAGTACAGGGGATGTGGCAATAACTCCCAGCCAAGCTCCTGCAATGTGCAGGTGGTGTCCATGATTGTTTGTACAGTTTCCACATACAGATGCATCTCTTCAGCAAGTTAGAGAAAAGTTAAATGTCGATTTTCAAGGATCAGGAATTTCACCTTCTGGATTTTTACAGGGATGATCGCAATGATTTTATGGAGATGATTATTTCCTTCTCCAGCAGTACTTAACACCTGCCACAATGCCAAAACTACCACAACTGGCGATATTTCAATGTTTGATTTGATCGTCCATCTCGCCTGACCTGAACCCCATAGAGAAACTATGCTGTATCGTCAAGAGGAAGATAAGAAATAACCAACCCATCAATACAGTCAAGTTGAAGGCTGCTATCAAAGCAACTTGGTCTACTGTAATGCCACTGGCTGATTGCCTCTATGTCATTTCACATTGATGCAGAATTTTGTGTTAATGGAGCAGCAACCAAGTATTGAGTGCATATATGAAAATATGTTTTAGAAGTTGTACATTTCTATACTGTAAATCCTTTTTTTATTGATCTTAGGAAATATTCTAACATTCTGACACAATGGAGTTTTAATTTACATCATCTGTAAACCATAATCATCGAATTAAAAATAAAACAGGAAATTTTAAATGATGAAAGTTGAAATATTTAAATTGGCATGTAATGAATATAGCACATATGGGAGATTTGCTTTTTGAATTAAACAACAAAAAAAGCATGCACTGTATATGCAATAATCACTGATTTAATCCTTGACTTACATAACCGTACTGAAATTTGTCACATAAATCATAGCATCGGGAATATTTACATATTAAAAAAAGAAAGAAAAAAAACAATGATGAGATGCTGACATCTATCTCAAACCTGTCTTTATTGACCCCACTAAACTTTAAGTTCACATTAGCTAAATCTGCAGAAATTAGGGAGAGTCAATGCAGTCCCCTTGCTGTAATGTCTGTAAATGACTTGACGAGCATCTTGTAAACTTTCAAAACATGAACTTCCACTCACGAAAAACAAGGATGACTGCCAGGCGTGCCAGTGGAGGAGGCAGCACAAAAGGATCGTGTGCCCGAAAGCCGAATGAAAAGCGGGCTGATAAATCAGTGAGGCAAACAAATGGGGCACTCGCTGGGCAGGCAGCGGAGCCATTTAGCCTCCCACTAGACGCCGGCCGTGCCAGAGCTTTGTCACCAAGCCCCACTGCTGCTGCACCCTGTCATTAGGCAATGCCATCTCAGCGGGGAGGGTAAACAGACATTAAATCAATTACAGACGCTCCTCGGCGACATCCAGGGGCTCCGACAGCATCTCTCTCCACATTGCCAGCCTCATGGAGAACACACAGAACAACAAACACAAGCACAGCAACAGCGTGTGCACCGCATGACTTACTTCAGGGGACTAGCGTGATGTTCATATCTTGTTTCTTTAAAGGAGAAATATATTTGCACTCACAAAACTACGATGGCTCAAAAAAAAAAGAAATTTCCCATGAACCACTAGTTTGGTGATGGGGTACAAATATACAGTATCAGCTGAGACTTACCCTCCTGTTCAGAGTCGATTTACTGCCCTGCTTGGCCTGCTCTCCGAGACTGTTCTGTGACTGAAACTTTTTGTCCAACTCCTCATGCCATGCTGCAGGAACCCACAAAAAGAACAAAAAGAAAAAGTAACAAACCTTTATTAGATTATACATGTTTTCAGATCATTAAAAAGTCGTAGCATGGGCCGAGTATTCTTCACATCAGCCATGTTTTTACTGCTTACCGTCAGCAGCAAGCAGATCTCCGTTAGTTGGCGCCGCCATGCTGAGTTTCTTTGCCGTGCTGAGGCCACGGCTGTTCAGGAAGACGGGCAGGTGCACTATGTTGCGCATGTAGTCGTGGCCGTTGATGTTGGAATCACGCAGCACACTGTTCAGGTTCTGGTTGATGGCTTTAATGATGATGTGGGGGTCGCTCGCAAAAATAGAGATAAAGGGACCCTTGGAGAAGAGAATCCTCACCTGCAGAGGATGAGATCCTTTAGAACACGTTCCAAGCACGAATTGTACTTCCCTGTTATAACACACTCATCACGTAAATCTGGTGAAAAGAGAGTTGGGAAGTGCTGCGCAGTCCAGGGCTAAACTAGACAGAGCTTTAGTCCAGCAGTTAGGAGCCACTTTGATTTTCTACTAATGTGTACTATCTAGATATGAGATTTGGTATAAAATGTATAAGTTTGATATGAACTTCAAAGGCTTCAAGACTCAGAAAATGAGTAGTACTTAATCACATGTATTTAATGTAAATTTTCACTCTTCTCTACATTAATATGCAAAAGTCTTAGGCACCCTGTGTTTTTAGTGCAAACTTTGTCACCAAATCTTTTTTCATTTTTTTAAATGAGATTACTGAGATAGTACAGAAACATTTTATATTTTCCAAACATCAGTATTCCACCACAAAATTTTAAGTAAACAAAATAATATGTGTACGACAGATAAGAACGAAAGAAAAAGCAACATTTTTTTAAGTGAACACAAAAAAAAAGGAAGCTGCTGGGTTTTGCATGCAAAATGAAGCAGGCACAACCGTGAAGTTCACAAGATCTGCAGGTTGTTCTGCAGGATGCTCAGTAAATTGTACACAAATTGTACCTGACAGTAAAGAGTCCTCAAAGCACGGTCACACTAAATACTGACTTTGTTTCATTAATTACTGTTTATTGGACTTTGTTTTTTTTTTGTTCGTTTTATTTTGTTTCTAAAGGCATCCTTACAGCATGTGCCTAAGACTTCTAGACACTACTGTATGATGGTTATGATGAGTATGATGATGATGGCTAATTTTCATTAAATTTTTAATACAGCTTGTTCTTAAGCCAATATATTCATTCTTGAATAACGAAAATTTTATTAATCCAAAATATACTACTGCTCTCATTTAATGTGACATTTACTACATCGTACAATAATAATGATTTGTGGCAAGTTGTGACACTTATTATTTTCTGAAATCAGCAAGAGAACCAGCATTTTACCGGTTTGTTAACAAAAATGTCCTTCTTGCCATTCAGATGGGTTATTCCTGCACATAAAGTTTACTCCTGTGCATAATGTGCATATTAAAACATAAACTGGGAGTTTATCAGAACAGGACAACGAACAGAAAGGCCACTGTCTAGTGAAGAAGCTCCAGTCATGAAAGCGACAGGGACTTTTTAGACTCATGAGAGACTCAAGCATGGCCAAGTGTCACAGGACACAGATTTGTACACTATTTAAAAAGTTAATTACTGCTGTCTGCTGCCTCAGGCTAGTGACTAAGCTCAAATATTTGTTTATACTGCATTGGGCCACAAAAACCTTATTGTCTCTTTTCCATCTTGCCATAATCCTCCACAGGCCATTTCCATTCACAGCACTATGCAAATCCTCTCTGTTATGGAACCTTAGAGCCAGCAAGCTAAAAAACATTCAGCTTTCGATAAAAATTCAATTTTTGAAATTCTATTAAAACAGGAGTCAAAAGAAGGTTAGAACTTATAAGTGATGCGACTCCATGAGACACAAAGAGGTCTTTGAGGTTTCAGGTGCTCTGTAAGGAGGGAGATTTCATTAGCACTGAGCAGGCTGCCAACACAAGGGGATTATATCCTCAAATAATAACTTTTGGCTGCAGCAAATTCTATTACTCCCGGCCGAAAAGAGCAATCTGAACTTTCTGGGGTGAACTCTGATAGCTACAGTGTGTAGTTCTGCTTCATTGGTGACACATTGATGAAAGTTTTTACCAACGTTCAGTCCGATTGAGAGGTGTTATTTGTGCTTTTTGGTTAAGTGCAGGAAGATAAGGGAATAATGGAGTTAATTAATAATAAAATTTCTAAAATGTTGTTTCTTGGTTTCTTGCAGAACTTTAAAAATCTGACCAAATGCAAACACACACACACACACACACACACACACCGTATCCAGCATCTGCAGCACTTTATCTTGTTCACAGGAATCCAGACCATCGATGATGACGACCAGACGAGTCTGATTCTGAGTGAAGCCATCGATGGTCTTCGTCATTTTAGCCATGAGCTCCACTTCACATTTCAGCACCTAGCTCAAGTCAAGATAGTCAATTAAAAATAAAAATGGCATCATTAGATATGAACTCATTGTAGTTTAATAAAGCAATTAAACAACAGATGCACACCAATCTACTGTCAAATTAAAACCATTAACGGCAGCGGTTCCTTTGGGGTGGTGGGTGGGGCCTTCATGTATCGGACTTGTTTGTCAACAGGACTGCGACAAACAAGATTTGTTCAACAGCTTTGCTGTATAAGCAAGAGTACTATACAAATGCTTGAAAAAAATAATAATATTGTAGTATTAAAAAAAGGAAATTTAAGACAGTACCAAGTTAAAGCAGTTAACATTTAACATTAACATTAAAGCTGACGTTTGCGATCAGATCCAGATTGTGTCCAAAAGTAAAAATGGTTCAGTTTTTTTCCAGACTATTTAAATCTCACCTGTCAAAGATGACTAAAATACACAATGCTCATAAACCTTTCTCTGGCTCAGTGTATAATAACTGCAAACTCCATTTACACATTTTGTATGACCTGTACTGTATGTAACGCACACATTTCCACATCTTGTATACCTTCATGAACCCCTCGCTCTTCAGCTTGTGCATGCTGTTGGCGGCGCTGTGTAGCCTCCTTCTCTGAGATCGTAGCACAGAGTCGGCCACCTGCCACCAGGTCCTGCAGTTGAGCAGCAGAGCGAGGCCCACCACACTGGCGACAGCCACTAGTACCGCTTTTACTGTCACGTTAGCCGAATCCACTTTAAATATAGCCAAGAGGGCCATCCCTGTCACCAGGCATGCCAAGGTCAGCGCAAACAGGACAAAAGATGGCACGCAGCACGTCTTCTTCCACTTCTTTCCTGAAGAAGGAGGGAAAGACCCAGAGACAAATGCAGTAATTCTAAAGCAAGTGGCTAGAAGGGTTAAATGTGTCTAAAAAAAAAAAGAAAGGACCCCTAGCAGGTACAATTAGAACCACAATTCACTGTTACCAAATGAGGAGAGTCTGTAGCACCAATTAATGAATGATGTAAAAAATCAAGTGGAATTAAAGCAATCAGTGTCAAACCTTGTGTTTCATCATTTTTAAAGACTCTGAAGAGTCGAGTGGCCAAGAAACCAAATTCCCTTTCGCATGCATCTGACAGGGTGGCAATCATTTCAGCCATGGAGGTCTCCCCACCCACACTCGACAGGCGGTTATAGTCTGTAAACAGAAATCTAAAAACACACATGCACATAAAAACACACACAAACACGCACACACACATATATGAGTAGCTTGATATTTTTGACCTCAGTAACCAAGGATTCAATCCTTCAGAAACACAGCATAATTATAATTAAATAAGTGCATAGCTTGACTAATCCTATATTAATTAGTGTTGAACACAGTGGTGGCTTAGTGCTTAAGGCTTTGGGCTACTGAACAGAGGTCATGAGTTGAAATCCTAGCAACTGCTCAGTTGTATCTTGTCTCAATTCTAAGACGCTTCAGAAAAATGAGCAAATGTTAACATTATCACAGCTTGATTACTAAAAAAATGCTTGTAAGCAATGTGATGGCTCCATGTTCAGTACCTGACAGGCAAGGCCTTGGTAGTCTGCTCAGGAAGCTCTGGTGGGTTGACGAACATCAGTTTGAGCAGCAGTTCTAGGTAGCCGATGTGGCGCGCAAGCCTGGTGCTGATGAGCCACGCCCAGCTCCAGCTCTCACCCTCTCTACGCCCGCCAAAATACACCAGCACTACAATAGGAAACAGTACAACACTTAAGAAAAAAGAAAAGAAAAAAACACACATAAAGTCTGACTGAAATAGTCTGTAAGACAGATAAGAGGGGAGAAGTTTAAAGAAATATTCAGATATAATACTATCCTATTTTGTTGAACAGTAATACATCTTAGTCTAAACGGTTTGGCACAAACTGCAATTCCTCAGCACTAATCATCTGTCTTCAGTTACTATAATACTTCATAATACTTCAAAGTATAGTTCTTTTAGTTATTATCCTGTTTAACTGTCATGGAAATCAGCCTTGACAATAAATCACTGAACGAGTGAATAACATCAGGCAGCAAGTGAACAGCCAGTTCTTGATGTATTGGAATCAGGAATAGCAAGTGTAAGGATGTGAGGAACTTTACCAACAGTTAAACTGTGATGACTGGAGGTCTGTGTTAGAGCATCTCCAAAACAGCAGTGGAAAAATAGGACGTGAACTGGTGAGGAGAGATGGGTGGCCAAGGCTCATTGACGAATATATGCGAAGGGAGGGTTCGCCCGACTGGCACAAATTGCTAAATTAAATTAATGATGTGTATGAAAGAAAGATGTTAGAGCACAGCTTGTCTATGGTGACCCTTGTCCAGGAATAAAAGCACCTACAATGTGCATGTGAGCATCAGAACTGGACCGTGGAGCAATGGAAGAAAGTGGCCTGTTCTGATGAATCATGGTTTTTTCATCATGTGGATGGCCCTTTTAAAAGAGATGGCACCAGGACGCACTATGGGATGAAGTCAAACCAGCAGAGACAGCATGTTGCTCTGGGCGGTTGTCTGCTGGGAAACCCTGGGTCCTGGTACCCTCATGGATGTTACTTTGACCACCCACCGAAACACTATTGCAGCCTTTCATGATGGTATTACCTAATGGCAGGGCCTGTTTCAGCAGGATAATGCACTCTGCCACACTGCACACACTGATCAGAAATGGTTCAAGGTGGCCACCAAATTCCCCAGATCTCAATCCAATCAGGAATCTGAGGGATGTGCTGGACACCAAGTCCAATCAATGGAGGCTTCCTACCACTTTTCAATTTACAGGGCATAAAGAATCTGCTGCTAATGTCAGATGGCAGATACCACATCAAATCTTTGAGGTTTTGAATTGGCAGGTATAAGCTGGTTGGATGCACAAGGGAGCTTACATAATATTAGACAGGAGGTTTTCATATCATGCCTGATCGGTGTAATCAATTGTCCATGAATAATTTCAAGGTCCAGCCTCAAAGACTTAGGCAGAAAATTACTATACAGCTCCAGACTTGCGCAACCGAAACATGTTCGTCCTATCATTCAGAGATCACAAGTTTGATTCCCGGGTGATGTTACATGCATCCGTAGATGGAGAGATGCCTGCATTCTCACATCAATCACAGCAACACTAGCCAATGATGTGTGTCTTGGAGGAAGTGTGTAAAGCATTGCTCACCCTGGGTGGTGATAGGAGAGTGCACTAACAAAGATGGGAATTGGCTACGATTAAGTTAGGGAGAATATCAAGGGGGAAAAATTAGCCATTACAGTTTGGCCCTTCTCACAGTAGATACAATATCTTGGTACAATGGCACCTGGAAGTGCATGGGATATAGTAGGCAATAAGTGATTTTTTGGTTCCTGAAATTGATGTGTTGGAAGCATAAATAATGAGCAAGTGTAAGGATATGAGTGATTTTGACAAGGGTCAAATCGTGATGGTTAGGCGACAAGGCAACTCTGAAACTGCAGCACTTGTGGGATGTTCCCGGTCTACCTACCAAAAGTGCTCCAAGAAAGAAAAGCACAAGTCATTACTGTTCTGGTGGCAAAAGTGGGGAACCTACCCAATATTAAGATGGTGGTCATAATGTTATGGGTGATCAGTGTATACCGTATATATTAACTATAACCCATAGAACGTTACTATAAAACATTGAGTAGTACGCCTAATTTTATATTGGTTTACGTTTAGTCAGATTAAATTTGTGCTGGGGCAAATCAATCTTATTTTAAATTATTGAAAGCAATATCTGACTGCAAATTGAATTACACACATGAGAACCTTTACACTTGTCCAATCAAGATCTTACTGTATAAAATATTGTTTCTTAAATGGATCCTGCTACAAACATACTTTAGCTTGTAAAGACCTACTTTTGAAAAAAAAATTGCCATAAGTGTATGTCTAGTTCTGTAGATCTTCCATGTACTGTACTCTGATTCACATACATACATGGAAGGACATTGCCATACAGCTATAATCTAATCAGATACTCCTGTCACTGTGCCATACTGCACTCTGCTGGAGAAAAACACTAACAACATTCACACAATGTATTATAAACTGCACAGCACATTGGTTTTGGTAATTTGATTTGCAATAAAGCTGATTAATAGAATGTGTCTGGCTGTAGCTGTTGCTTCCTCTCATGTGATAAAAAGCTTAACAAAATTAGCATGGAGACAGTCTGGGAGTATGGGTCTAGACATTTCTACAAGTAGTCTAAACCTAAAAAACGATGTCTGATGTTTACTGAAGATCAAGACCAAAGACGTTATACTGTAGTCATGTCATGTGCAAATGAAATTATAATGAACATGATTTTCCACCTTGAAGGTGGCATATGAACAAACTTAAAAACTGTCTTGTATTGTTGATTTTTTGCAGTTAACTGAAAAACTGAAAAATTATAACTGTCTATTTCTAAGAGTTGAATGCTGCGTATGCTTCATTAATAAAACCTATACAAAAGATTAAATTACTATTGAGTGATATTAATCTAAGCCTAGTTTGTACAGAGAAATCTAATTACCCTACCTCACATTTATTTTTATCTTGGGTTTTATCTTTAAGTCTAGGTTCTGGGCACTAAACTAGCTTTTTAGGCATTGCAGTTTAATAAATTCATACCAAAGAATATGTAGAGTACAGCAAGCAAGCTAAAGGCCACAGCAATGGCCAGCTTGGGATCGACAGAGAAGCCAAGAATCACAGCTACAGAGCCGCACAGCAGGAGAGTCAGCACCACCACCAACCAAGAGAACTGAAACAACGGCTCCACCTGCTGGCCAGCAAACGTCTTCATTTCATCTGAAAACACCACGTCATCCGACTTAAAATTGGGTACAACGCAGAAAAATATTAACATAACATCAACATCTATTCAGGATTTTACCGGTGTATAAAGAGGTATGTTTTTCGGTGGTGCTCTTACCCTCCAGCTTCTTGAGCAGGAAGGATTTGCCGCTGCCCCACTGAGCGTACAGGCCCACACAGATGGGTGGCTGCATGGTGGGTTCGCTAAGGATGTCAGCCAGCGCGCTGCTGTACAGGTCATAACCCAGCATGTCGCCGTCACACTCCGTAGGGGACAAGTGCTCTACAACAGGTCAGGGTAAAAAAGAAATTAATTAATTAAAAATTGTAAAAAGTACATGACAATTCTGAACTAGTTTTCACCACACCAAAAAAAAAAAAAAAAAAAAAAAAAAACTCTGGAACTTGTTCAAAAGCGAGTTAAAAATACACTCACTGGCACCGAAAATCTGGGTGAGGATGCTTTTCTGGTGTGTACAGTCGATGTTGTAGGGCGTCTCGCCCTGCTTGTTGGGCTTGTAGAGCAAGCGGCCATCTTTAGGGTTCCTCAAGAGCAGCTCGGCCAACTTTCTGCTCCGACCCCTGATTGCAATGTGTAGCGCTGTGTCCCCTTTCTGAAAATGCAGTATTTAACCATCCTGCAATTACTAGCACTAAAATTCCACAAACAAATGTATTTCTTGCTTGTAATGTCTACAGGGATCCAGAAATTTAGCATTTTCTAAAAATTCTACTTAAGACATAATCTAAGTACAATGTGAATAGCTATCTATTCTTCACAAGGATCAATGGTATAGGAAAAAAGAAGTTATGCCAAATTTATGTAAATTCATGTGCGACAACACATAAACGACATACTACTTATTAAAGCGTTTATTCACCCAGTGCTCACTGTTCAAAAAACACATACACTGTTACCTTGTCCACAGCAGACACTTTCGCTCCTTTGTCAAGAAGAAGCTCAACAATCTCAATGTTTCTCATTTTGGTAGCTTTAATAAGTGGAGTCTCCCCTTCCTGAAACACAGGATCACATTTAGGAAAGTGCTGATTTCAGTACACTGTAGTGTTTTCTGCCTCTTTAAAAGTTAACTGATCCAGGCTTTACCTTGGTGTATGCCTCTGTGTCAGGGTTGCACTGCAGGATATCTCGTACCATTGTGGCATTGCCTTTTTCTACTGACCAATAGAGGGCAGTCTTGCTGTCCTGTGTAGAGAAATCAAATGATAACACTGCAGTTAAACGTATAACTATGTGGTGTAGTGACGATCTGTTTTTACATGGTTTTATACAACTCAGTGCCACTTTATGAAAATATTTACACCCCTGCTTGGATGGGACACAGCATCCAAAGAGCTACGACAGCAGAACCACACATTGGGGGGTTCTGTCAAAGTAAGACCGCTCCACATGACAATGACTCTCAGGAAAAACATCACCTGGTCTTTCTTCAACAGTCTGGTTTCAATGAGCCTGTACCTATTTTGGCTGCTGCTTCTTTCTCCTTGGGTTGTGGAGGGGGGAACCTGATTTTACTGTTGTAGGCCATCTGTCTCAAAGTTTGATGTGTTCTGAGATACTTTGAACGGGCAATTTTGGCAAAGCTGCCACTCACTGATTTTTTTATTATTTTTTTTACACACAAACTGTACAGTGTGAAAATCCCATGAGATCGATAGTTTCAGAATTACAAAGTAACAACTACGGTTAAAACTATAATTCTGATTTGATTGTGAAGATTAACTGACGTGCTACATGTACATGAATGAGGAGCATTGACTATTAAAGGTGTGGGTAACTGAATATGGACATTATGACGTGTATATGGAATTTTGTAAAGACAGGTAATATGTTACGGTGGATATTCAGTAGAAGGATTCTGAGGTTGGAACTGCCAGGCAGGAGGTCTAAGGGAAGACCAAAGAGGAGATTTATGGATGCAGTGAGAGAGGACATGAAGTTAGTTGGGGTGAGAGAAGAGGATGCAGAGGATAGAGTAAAATGGGGGCAGATGCTTCGCTGTGGCGACCCCTGAAAGGGAATAGCCGAAAGACAAAGAAGAAGAAGATGTCACAGAATGAAACAGGGATGTTAAAGCCTAAAGATATAAGACAATATAACTACCTGGCCCTTGACATCGATGTCTGCATATTTATTCAGCAAAGCTCGGACAATCTCCACATGGCCTCCTCTCACTGCCGCAATTAGAACCGTGTCTCCACTCTACATAAACACACATAAAACATATACAGTACAGATAAATATAAACAAAAAGAACAATCATTCTTTTAGCATCATTAAATTGTGTGAACAGGTTATTCACTCTGTCAGGAATGTTGACGTAGGTATCTGCATCCAGCAGGTCCTGCACTATCTCCGTGTGGCCTTCCATTGCAGCGATCATCAGTGCCGTGTTTCCATCTTTATCGGTCATGTTGACGTTGGGGTTTCTCTTCAGTAGTTCCTTCACCACCTCTGTGTAACCACCACGCACTGCCACTATCAGAGCCGTCATAGAGTTCTGACAGAGAGAGAGACGAACACATAGTAATCAGCTTCCTGTCAAAAGAATATAATCGTTGAAATTTGGAAATGTCACTTAGCCTAATCCGCATGTCTTTGGACTGTGGAAGGAAACCTGAGTAGCCAGGAGGAACCCACCAAGCACAGAGAGAACATACTGTACAAACTCCATGCATACAGACACAAGGTGAGAACTGAACCATTGACCCTGAAGGTGCAAGGCCATGGGGTGCCAACCACTACGCCACCTTCATTTTTAACTTAACAGGAAAATAATGTTCATTCTAATACTTTTCTTTCATATAGTAACAACTCAGCAACTTGTATGGTGGATATGTGACAAAATAATCGAAGACTAGTAATAAATGTATTCTGTAAAGAGAAATTTAATTAACATTTATGGAAGGAGTCCGCAGCATCAGTTCTTTGTAACAGTCAGTAAGTTTACAAAAGAAAAAAAAAAGGCTGGTGAGAGAATGACTGTTTTTAGCTGCTTGTTTCGATGGAATATTAACTGTCATTACAACTTTAGGCCTTACTCCACAATATTTCATATACTGTCGTGCCCTGTCTGTTTTATTCCTTATCAACATCAGATTCACATAAAACTCTATTCTATAAATGAATGGGCCTGCGAAAGTTTTTCTTAAACAGCATTCTAGTAATTATCCCTGAAGCATTCACATTAAGCTGAAATTATCATCATACACACCGCGCCTTCCTGGTCCACGTTTGCGCCATTCTCCAGCAAATGCATCACGCAGTCATAATGACCTTTCCTTGCCGCCCAGATTAATGCCGTGGTGCCATACTGATTAAAAGATAAAGGCAAAAGAAAAAGTTAGAAATTATTAAACAAGTGACAAAACTCCATAGTAGAGAGCACTCTTTACTGATCACGAATATGGACCATGGACCAAAATCTTTAAGGAAGATTTCCAGCACCTTGTTTAATCTACAGTGGAAATTAAACATCTATATACACCCGTTAAAATGGCAGGTTTTTGTGATTAAAAAGACCAATATTAAAAATTTCAGAAATTTTTCCACCTCGAATGTATACAACTCAACTGAAAAAAAAATTAGGGGTGGAGTAAAAATATTTTTTTTAATAAAATAATGTAGTTGCATAAGTGTACACACCCTATTATAACTGGGGATGTGGGCATGTTCAGAATTATGCAATCACATTCAAGCTCATGTTAAATAGGAGTCAGTATACACCTGCCTTCATTTATGTTGCATGTAGCACCTTGGTCCTGGAGGAACGTTGTTTCGTTTCACTGTGTACTAACTGTATATGGTTG